>CAUYRT010049656.1:0-36738 GCA_963574885.1 Lepilemur ruficaudatus
CAGCCTGAGCAAGAGTGAGACCCCGTCTCTACTAAAAATAGAAAGAAATTAATTGGCCAACTAAAAATATATACAGAAAAAAATTAGCCAGGCATGGTGGCGCATGCCTGTAGTCCCAGCTACTCGGGAGGCTGAGGCAGAAGGATCGCTTGAGCCCAGGAGTTTGAGGTTGCTGTGAGCTAGGCTGACACCACAGCACTCTAGTCTAGGCAACACAGTGAAACCCTGTCTCAAAAAAAAAGAAAAAAAATTAGCCATGTGTGGTGGTCAGCCTATCCCAGCTATACGGGAGGACCACTTGAGTCCAGGAGTTTCAGGTTGCGGTGAGCTATGATTTGGCCACTGCCCTTCAGCCTGGACGACAGAATAAGACCCTATCTCAAAAAAACAAAACAAAACAAAAACAATATTTCAGGGCTAGTGTAAAACACAGATGACATGAAAAAGTAACAAACCTGAGGTCTACTACAGAGTTTGGTCTTAAATAAGTCATTTTACTTCTCTTTGCTTCAATTTTCCAATTTCTAAGATGGTAACAATAATATTTATAGTATCATGTTACGATAAGCAATTACTGGTTTAATGTTGGCTGAGCTCATTTCAACAAAACCTACAGAGCTCAGATTATATGTTTTAGTGCAAAGGTTGGCAACCTATAGCCTGTGAGGCAAATCTGGCCCATGCCCTATTTTGTATGGCCCAAAAGCTAAAATAGTTTTTACACTTTTAAAGGATTGTAAAGTGAAGAGAAAGAGGAGAAAGGGAGAGGAGATGGGGGTGTACAGAAATTGTATGAGGCCTACAGAGTCTAAAATATTTGCTAACTGGCCTTTTACAGAAATAGTTTGCTGACCCCTGTTCTAGCGGATTCAGCTATCATGAAAGCATTTTTAGAAATAATATTTTTCAATAAATATAATAATCATAAATCATATATTTCAAATTTATATTATGGGGAGTTAAGAGAAAAAGAATGAGGAAACTGCATTAGAGATCATTTACTTAATAAATATTTGAAGTAGTCCCAGCTTCCAGGGAGGCTGAGGCAGGAGAATTGCTTGAGCCCAGAAGTTTGTAGTGAACTGTGATTGTATCACTCACTTTCCCAGGCACAGTAGTTCATACCTGTAATTCTAGCACTTTGGGAGGCCAAGGCGGGAGGATTGCTTGAGGGCAGAAGTTTGAGACCAGTCTGAGCAAAAGTGAAACCTTGTCTTTACAAAAAATAGAAAAATTAGCCAGGCATGGTGGTGCAGGCCTATAGTGCCAGTTAATCAGGAAGCTGAGGCAGGATGCTTGCTTGAGCCCAGAAGTTTGAGGTTGCAGGGAGCTATGATGATGCCACTGCACTCTAGCCTGCGTGACAGAGTGAGACCCTGTCTCAGAAAAGAAAAGAAATGGTATTTCCTATTTTCCCACATGAATAGCCAATTTTCCCAACACTCCTTATTGAATAACTCATCAGTTAGTGATCTGAAATGTCATTTTTAATTATATATCAAATTAATCCTTAGATATGGGATCTGTTTCTAGGCCCTATATATAGTCTATTTAATTGATCTACCTATTTTGGTGCCAATTCCACATTATGCATTAATTACCATGACTTTTGGAATCAGCTTGTGAAGTTCCTAGAAAAATATGATTGGGATTTTGATTGAATTGCAATGAATTTTTAAATCAATTTGGGAAAATGGATTTTTTGATATTGAGTCTTCCTAACATGAACATGGTATATTTCTCTAAGATCTTCTTCAATGTTTTTCAATAAAATTTAAATTTTATTTAAAAAATTTAAATTTTTTCCTCATAAATATCTTATACATGTTTTGTTAGATTTATTCCTGCATACTTTATTTTTGATATTATTGTAAACGATATTTGAAATGTTTTCTCACCTATTGTGGCTGTAGTATAGCAATGATTTCCTCTTGTATATTAATCTTATGCCCAGACACCTTGTTAAACTCAATTATTACTTCTAATAATTTATTGTTATATACTTTGGTGTTTCCTATGAAGACAAACATATTACCTGTCAATGTTTCTTCCTTTTCAGTTTTTATATCTCTTCCTTTTCTTGACTTACTTTCCTGTCTAGGACTTCCTGTAAAATGTTGAATAGAAGTGGTAATAGTAGACATCCTTATCTTGTTCCTGGTTTTAGAGAGAATTTTCTAAAGCGTTAATGTTGTGAATGATGTTCAATTTATATTTTTTGTATAACAAAAAATTTCCTTAACAAATTAGGAAAGTTTCCTTTTTAGTTTGCTAAGTGCTTTTGTCACAAATGAGTACTGAATTCAAATGCTTGCTCTGCATCTATCGAGATGATGATACCTCCCCCCAACTGTTAATAGGTAACTTACACTGATTTTATGGATTTTGTTTTTGTTTTTTGGAGACAGGGTCTCACTCTATTGCCTAGGCTAGAGAGCAGTGGCATCATCAGAGCTCACTGCAACCTCAAACTCCTGAGCTCAAGCAATCCTCGCGCCTTGGCCTCCCAGAGTGCTAGGATTATAGGCATGAAGCCATCGCCCGGCCTGATTTTCTATTTTTGGTAGAGATGGGGTCTTTCTGTGTTGCTCTGGCTGGTTTCTTTAACTCCTGGCCTCAAGTGATCTTCCTGCCTTGGATTCTTAAAGTTCTGGGATTACAGGTATGAACAGGATTACAATGTGAGCCACCACACCTGGCCAGGTTTTGTTTTTTAATGTTAAACCACCCTTGTATTCATGGAGTAAGTACAACTAAATCATGCATATTATCTATCATTCAGTACACTGCTGGATTCAGTGACAATTTATTTAGAATGTTTGTGTCTATGATAATGAGTGAGATTGGCCTTTGATTTTCTTTCTCTCCCTGTCTGGTTTTGGTATTGAGGTTATTATGTCTTTATGGCAAGAGCTGGAGAACATTTCTACTTTTTGTCTTCTGGAAAAGTTAATATAAGATTTAAATAATCCAATCTTCGAAAATCTGGAAGACCATAAAGAAAGCTATCTAGGCTAGGTGCTTTAACTACAGACTGAATTTCTTTTATAGATTTTATATATCGAACCAGAGAAAGAGCTCTGTGTATTTTTATGTTTGAGATAGATCCAATGTACTGTACAACATAATTTTTGTGCATGCAAAAAAACAGAATTAGGAACTTTGAATTCAAATCCTAGCTTACCTTCCTTGCAACTTAGGTATAAGGTCCAAATCTTGTAATTTTTATATTTTTATATTCTTGGGGCATAAACACTATATAGTACATAGTGTATAAACAGTATATATAAACAGTATATAGGAAATCTAATCTTCATTCTGTTCTTCAAAATGGGAGTAGTGACACAGATAAAACTATAAGTTAGTATGACCAATATAAATGAGACTTTTGTATATTTTGGCCTATATTTTGAAAATAAAAATTGACTACTTTTCTGCACAATCAATAAAGTACATTAAGATGTTTGCACACATAACTGAGAATCTGTTGTTGCTAATAGGGATTAGGAGACCTTCCCAATAAATAACCAGGGCATTTTGAAAATATTTTCCCTGCCTTTTGGAATAAAATTAATTGTGAAAGGTCAGGTGTATTGGGTAGACGGGAGGAGGAACCAGAAACAAACTTAAATTAGGCAGTAGGCTAAAGGTGAGAGGAGGTGAAGAGAGCCAGAACCTGGTAATTTAAGGTGACAGACACTAATAATAAGTGTCTTTGAATTTGAAAGCTGAAGCAAGAAAGGACATAATTAAATTACAAGAGGACAAAGAGGGATAGAGAAAGACTAAAAGGTGCTCTCAGGTGAGCCTTCCACTACAGCTGGGTACTGTTCTCACAGAGTTCCCTAGAGAGCCTTCCACCATCAAGTGACATTTGAGGTATTAAACATGTGAGATGGGATTGGACACCTTGAGCATATGATCCTTAGGGGGCTGACAGTGCACACTTCCTGCTGAACTAGTTTCTTATCCTACAGTCTGATCCCTGAGCTCGGGTGTTTTTGCCTGTCCTCCGGTACTTCCCTAACTTCTATCATTCTGTTACTGAAAAGAATGAGGAGGAACCAACACATCAGTTTCTGCTATGGGGTATGCAATTTACCTCCAAAAAACTTCTCTGCCTTAGAGAAGTGAGAAAGGGATCTATATTTATTGAGTAGGTACTATAAGCTAAGCGGAGTACAAGGTGTCATTTAATTTAATCTTCATAACACTGTCACCCAAGTATTATTATTGCCAAGTAAGAAGCTGAGGCTTAGAGAAACTAAGAAAGTTGCCCCCGACTCATAGTTAAGATTAAGAAGTAAAAGAGACAGAATACAAAAGAATTTTGATTCCAAAGCCTACACTTATTCCACCGGAGTAAGGGATCCCTCCCAGTGTTTATGCCTGATGTTTGTCTCCCTCTTAGAAATGCATTTCTTACATTCCTACAACAGAGTGACTTTTTACTGAAACAATTTAACTTTCTGCATACTCAGAATCTGACAAAAATCCCAGAGGTTTATAAAGTGCAGGAATATTAGTGTACATGTGTTTAAAATCCTAAGAGTGAAAGGAAGTACGTTAATCCTGCCAACAATAAGTTTTTCAAAAAGGAAAATCACTTCCTCCTTCATTTATTGGAACTGCTTGGAAGCAGAAGTCAGGAAATCCCCTTCCTTGATTTGTGGTATTTATGTGGCTAACTGTTGTTCCCAAAGAACAGAACTTATTCTGCTTTACCCTTTGAAATTTTCAGGTTTTTCATTCTTCTTTAATAAAGCATAGTTCAGGTTATTTTAAAGATTTCCCCATGACAAGACTTCACACCCTTTTCCATATTCTGAGAAAAATGAAGCTATAAGTAAAGAACACTTAATTACTTCTTATACCTAAAAATGTATATTCACTACAACGATAATTTACTGTCCTAGAAATTAGTTGCAGGAAAATATCTTTAATGCACACATATATTTCCAGTTAGAGTAATAGATGTTTGGGAAGAATGCAAATTTTTCACATAGATAGGACTCAGCCCTTTTTCATAATACTCAAGAATAAGTTCACAGTTCTTTTCTCCAAAGTAAAATAAATTATTTTCATTACTAAAAAGGTTATCATAGAAATATATAGTTAAATAGAATAAAAGGGAATTTCCAAAAATATACCCACACAAATATATTTATTTAATTTTCAACAAAGGGGCCAATGTAATTCAACCGGGGGAAGAACAGCCTTTTCACCAAATGGTGCCGGAACAACTAGATATCCACGTGGAAAAACTTTGACGTTTACCTCCTACCATGTATCAAAAATTAACTTGAAGTGGATCATAGACCTATAGGTAAGAGCTAAAACTATAAAACAGATGAGAAAATCTTTGTGGCCTTGAGTTAGACAAAGATTTCTTATCTTAGACAAGGTAGCATGAAGAAAAAAAGTAAAAGGAAAAGACAAAGATTTGTTAAATGGGATACAAAAAGCATAAGCCATAAAAGAAAAAAATCGATAAACTGTTCTTCATCAAAATTTAAAACTTCTGCTCTTTGAATGACACTATTAAGAAAAACTAAGAAATAAGGCATAGACTGATAGAAAACACTTTTAAAGCATGTATCTTATAAAGAACTTATATCCAGATTATATGGATAATTTTTGCAAGTCTATAATAAGACCAATAACCCAATCAATAAATGGGCAAAAATTTGAACAGATACTCTACTCAGTAACATATGCGAAAGGCAAATAAGTATACAAAAAGATACACAACATCAGCAGTTATTAGGGAAATGCAAATTAACCACAATGAGATATCATACCACCTACTAGAATGGCTAAAATTTAAAAGACCAGCAATACAAAGAACAATAGAAGATGGGGAGCAACTAGAACTCTCATACATTGCTGGTGGGAATGCAAAATAGTACACCAACTTTGGAGAAGTTTGGCAGTTTTTTAAAAAGTTAAATGCACATTTCTATACCATCCAGAAATCCCAGTCCTAAGTAATTACTGAAGAAATGAAAACACATATCCATATAAAGATTGACATGTAAATACTGACAGCAGCTTTATCCATAACTAGCCCAAAACTAGAAACAGCCCAAATGTCCATCAGCTGGTGAATTGATATATCATAATATGTGCATACAATGGAGTATACTACTTAGCATTAAAAGGGAATGAACACTGGGCAAGGTGGCTCATACCTGTAATCTCAACACTTTGGGAGGCCAAGACAGGAGGATCACTTGAGGCCAGGAGTTTGAAATCAGCCTGGGCAACATAGCACAACCCTGTTTCTACAAAACTTAAAAGGAAAAAATATTAGCTAGGGGTAGTGCCGCATGCCTGTAGTCCCAGCTACTCAGGAGGCAAAGGTGGGAGGATTGCTTGAGCCCAGGAATTCAAGGTTCCAGTGAGCTGTGATTATGCCCCTTCATTCCAGCCTGGGCAACAGAGCAAGACCCTGTCTCTAAAAATAAATAAATTAATTAACTAAATAAAATAAAAAGGAATGAACTACTGAAACATGCAATAACATAGATAACCTCAAAAGCATTACGCTAAGTGAAAGAAGACAGAGCCAGGCACAAATGACTACAAACATTTACATGAAATTCTAGTAAAGTCAAAATGTTAACAACAGAAAGCAGATCAGTGGTTGCCTTGGGCAGGGTGAGGGATTGAGAGGAGAGACTGATGGCAAAGGGGCACAAAGGAAAGTTTAGGGATGAGAGAAATATTCTGCATCTGGATTGTGACAGTAGTTACATTGCTATATACATTTGTCAAAAACACATCAACATGTATACTAAAAAATG
This sequence comes from Lepilemur ruficaudatus, assembly GCA_963574885.1. Lineage (NCBI taxonomy): Eukaryota > Metazoa > Chordata > Mammalia > Primates > Lepilemuridae > Lepilemur > Lepilemur ruficaudatus. The sequence continues at coordinate 6,807 of CAUYRT010049656.1, forward strand.
ATGAATCTTAATGTATGTAAATATATTCAATAAAGCTGATTTTTCATAAAATGGTCCTCTTCCTTCATGAGAGAAATTTAGATATAAGAGATTTCTGATTATGTGACATTATTAAATATATCCTTTGACAATTTTTAAGAATGTACAAAAGGTCACTGATTGAACTAAAATAGATTTTTTGAGGCAAACAGTAAATAATATATTTATCTGGTATATATGACATATGTTATGTAATATATATGTACCTGATTCTAATTTTAGATAAACATCACAAAGCTTCTCAATTTAAATCTTCACCCCACTTTTAAGATTTAGAAATACATGAGTCTAATTTTTTCATATAGAGTTATAAAAGTGACTCCTGTAAGGCCCACCCAAAAAGGCAATTTTATATAACCTAGTATAATATACATAAAGCTTATAATTTTTTTTCCATAGGACATGACATCCAGTTAGAAAGCTTATAATTTCAACTAAATCTGAGCACATCATAAAGTCACAAACTCTTTCTTACCTTGTTTCTAAGATTTTTTCTCCTGATTTCTATCTATTCCTAATTTAAAATAATAATCATGCCTGTAAAGTTATGTATAACATAATAAGGGCCCTATTTTTTACTTTACACATTCTCCTAAGGCAATCTTATCCTTTTCAAGATCCTTAGTTATCATCTATATGCTGATGATATTGACCTATAGCTCAAAATCCAAAGTTTTCTGTGAGGCCTGAGGCTTTCTTAATTATATTAAGAAAATTAATATAGCTCCTCAAATACAGAATTGTTAGGGCTCATCTCGGAACCTTAAAAAGGGCCTTTGTTACCTGGGCATGGCAGTGTACACCTATATAGTTCCAGCTACTGAGGAGATGAGGCAGAAAAATCACTTGAACCCAGGAGTTTGAGGTTTCGGTGAGCTATGATTATGCCACTATACTCCAGCCTGGACAAAAAAGTGAGACCCCATCTCAATAAAAGAGAAAATCCTTTCTAAAAGAGGAAACATGAAGATAAAGCTTCATTAGCTTCACAGCAAATCTGCCTCTGCTATAGCTTATCTTAAACCCAGATATTTCTCTTAGACTCCAGAACTATCCTCCAGTTGCCTAAGCAGTGGTCCCCAAACTTTTTGGCACCAGGTACTGTTTTCATGGAAGACAATTTTTCCATGGACCGGGGGTGGGGGAGGATGGTTTCAGGATGGTTTCAGGATTCAAGTGCATTACATTTATTGTGTACTTTATTTCTATTATTATTACATTGTAATATATAATAATTATACAACTCACCATAGGTTGGGGACCCCTGGCCTAATGGATATCTCTGCTTAAGCCCCACCCAAAAATTAACATACCACAGCTGAACTGTGTATCTCCTCTTCCTACTCTTTCATCACCACCCTCATCAAGAACTTGCTAGTTTTTCTGCATTCTCCAGCTCAGTAAGTAACACCAGCATTCCTAAAGTTGCAGAAGCTAGACACCCAGAAAGTCACCTCCATACCCAACCAAACCATCAAGTCTTGACAACTCACCTTCCAAATAATTTGATATCACTCTGTCTAGTTCATCTACTTTTCTCCAACCCTAATCCTACACTATTTTAGACCATCAACATCTCTCACCTAGATTATTCCAACAGTCACCTAATGGGTTTCCTGGCTGTCTTCTACACTATTATTCATACTGCAACCAAACACCTCTCTCTAAAATGCGCATCCGATCATGATCTCGCATACTTTCATATACTCTACTTTGACTTCAATATGCAGAAGAAATTATTTGGGAATGTTGTTAAAAATATAGATTTTAGAACTTCACTACAGTGATTTTTAAAAAAAATTTTTTTAAGACAGAGTCTCATTCTGTTGCCCGGGCTAGAGCGCCATGGCATCAGCCTCGCTCACAGCAACCTCAAACTCCTGGGATCAAGCGATCCTTCCTGCCTCAGCCTCCCGGGTAGCTGGGGCTACAGGCATGCACCACCATGCCCGGCTAATTTTATATATACATATATATATATATATTCGTTTAGTTGTCCAGCTAATTTCTTTCTATTTTTAGTAGAGACGGGGGTCTCGCTCTTGCTCAGGCTGGTCTCGAATTCCTCAGCTGAAACAATCCACCCGCCCTAGCCTCCCAGAGTGCTAGGATTACAGGTGTGAGCTACCACACCCGGCCACCCCAGTGATTTTGATTCAAATAGGACTGGGGCAGAATATAGGAATGGGAATTTTTAAAGAGACCTCTAGGTGATTCTGATGTAGGTAGTCCTTACTTTAAGGCACGGGATTAATGGCTTCCCAGTTCTCCTAGAATAGTTTAAACTCCTTAATATGTCTTCCAATGACTTGTAAGATCTGGCTTCTACTTTAGCTTTTCAGCCTCATGGATGACTATCATCTCCTACACCCTAGACTTGAACTATACTGTGTTTCCCCCCCATTTTTAAAGTAAGCATAGCCCTATGATGCTTTTCTCTCCTATTGACCTTCCCCATCTACCACTTTCAGTAAGCCAACCAAATACACACACACACAGAATCACACCTCTGCCTTGCTGCTAACACCTATTTACAATTCAGTTTAGACATCAGTTCCTCTAGGAAAACTTTCCTGATTCCCAAGACTGGGTTAAGTACCTCTTCTAAGGGCTACCACGGTTTCCTATATTTTCCCTATCACAGCACTTATCTAAAGTATTCTACCAATTTAATTGCTCATCCCACTGAATCACTGTCTTATTCTCCAGTGAATCTCAACACTTAGCGTTGTACCCGGCATATGGTAGGCACTCAATAAATATTTATTGAATGAAAAAAATGAATGACTTTTACCTAGAAGTATGAAGTAAGGGAAGCAGAATAAAAACTGTATTTATTCTGTGGGAAATATGTATACCAATGCAGAAATATCAGGAGATACTATAGAAAAATTACTATAGCAAACAAACTGGGAGGAAAATGAGCATAGGACTTGAATAAGCTATTCACAGCAAAGAAATCCAAATGGCCAATAAGCGTCAAAAGAGATGCTCATTCTCACTATCAATTAGACAAATGCAAATTAAACTAATGAGATTATTGTTCCATACCTACCAAATACGCAAATATTTAAGTCTGATAATATCAACTTTTGGCAAGGATGTAGAGAAATGAAATCTGACACTGTAGACAGAAGGGTAAACTGGAGGACAACTTGTCAATATCCACTTCTTAGTATATACCTAGTAACTCTAGAATATAACACAAGAATATCCTTTAAACATTGTTTATAATAGTGAAAAAATGAACACAGGAAATAGAAATACTTTAAAAATGAATTAGATCCATTTATATGAATATGGATGGTCCCCTACAATATAGAGTAAAGAATTAATGTCAATAGTGCCAATGTTATCTAATCAAAAGAAAATCCAAAACAAAACAGCAAAAGCTGCTCCAGATGAGAAGGAATCACTGAAAAATCTCTGGATACATGAAAAATCAGAGTGAAAGGACACCCCCAGAGGAAAACAATATCTCCATACCAATGAAAACCTTTTCCAGGGTGTCTTGTCCAGGAAAGACAAAGGAGGCAGGGTGGAAAGCGGAAACAGAACTAACATTTATCATCAACTCTGCGGTAGGCAATACCAAGCATTTTGTATACATTTTCTTATTTGAGCTTCACATCACCACTAAAAACACATATTACTCATTGATGTGCCAGTAGTAAATAACAGCTCTCCAGGGAGATAATGTGTACCTATCTATACATTCATAAATCTATAAAAAAATTACTGATATAAAGCTCATGTAGCTTACAGTTTACAAATAATAAATATAAAATACTCTTCTTGTGAATTCCACATAGCCAGTTGATTTCACAAGTTTTCAGTGATTTTTCAGAACTCTTCTATACAGAGCCAACTTATGGTTGTAATTCAACTGTCATTTGATGATTCCAATCTGCTCTTTATCCAGTATATTTCTTGTCATTAAGTGTGATATGTGATCTACTGTTAAACTACCATTTTTCAACTCATACAAACTCATTAAAATGAAGCCTTCAGCTTTAGCACTACTGATTGCAATAATGCTATCTTTTTAGCTTTTTGTATAATTGCAGCGGCTGTAACATTGATTCAACATTGTTATCTGCAAAATTCTGAAAATCAAATTAATTCATGTTTTAAAATCTCACTTAAATGACACAAATTTTCCCCACTAATTATTCATGGTGAAGTTAGTTCTTTGTAAGGCCAAGAAGTTTTTTTTTTTAATTTTAAGGGGTACAATTTCAGTTTTTGTTACATGGATATAGTGGGTAGTTGAGTCCAAGCATACAGTGTAACTACCACCCGAATAGTGTCCATTATATCCATTAAGTAACTTTTCATCCCTTATCCCTTCACCCTTCCAAGTTTCCAATGTCTATTATTCCATTTTGTCCATGTGTACACATTATTTAGCTCTCACTTATGAGAACATGAAGTATTTGACTTTCTGTTTTGAATTATTTCACTTAAGATAATTGCCTCTAGTTCCATCCATGTTGCTGCAAAAAAGATGATTTACTTTTTATGGCTGAGTAGTATCCATGATATACATATACACCCGTTTTCTTTATCCACTCGTATCTGTTGATGGGCACTCAGGTTGGTTTCATTATCTTTGCTATTGTGAACAGTGCTGTAATAAACATTTGAGTGCAGGTATCTTTTTGACATAATGATTCCTTTTCCTTTGGCTAGATACCCAGTAACATGATGCTGGATCAAATGGTAGTTCTATTTTTAGTTCTTTGAGAAATTTCCATACTTTTTTCCATAGAGGTTGTACCACTGTACCTTCCCACCAACAGTGTATAAGTGTTCCCTTTTCTCTGCATCCTAGCCAACATGTTATTTTTGGATTTTTTTTTTTTTTTTTTGAGACAGGGTCTCACTCTGTTGCCCGGGCTGTAGAGTGCTGTGGCATCAGCCTAGCTCACAGCAACCTCAACTCCTGGGCTCAAGCAATCCTTCTGCCTCAGCCTCCCGAGTAGCTGGGACTACAGGCATGCGCCACCATGCCCGGCTAATTTTTTACATATATTTTTAGTTGTCAAATTAATTTCTTTCTATTTATAGTAGAGACGGGGTCTCGCTCTTGCTCAGGCTGGTCTTGAACTCCTGACCTTGAGCTATCCACCCGCCTCGGCCTCCCAGAGTGCTAGGATTACAGGCGTGAGCCACCGTGCCCGGCCTGGCACGTATTTCTTGCGAGACACTTCACAATTCTCTCATTAAATCCCCACAGTGAGCTTTTTAACTATTTGGTACATGAGGAGACTGAGGTACAGAGAAGTTAAGTAGCTTGCGGAAGGTCACACAGCTGGCCAGTGGCAGGCCAGGGGCCAGAGGCAGGGACGACCAAATCTAGAACGCCCAGCCTTCATGCCGTGCAGTGCTCACAGGCTTGCAGCGTATTTTGTCTATTTCAGGAGGTCAGGAGGTTAGAAATGTGCATGCCCATTTGGATTTTCCATGTGGATGTGTCTAGAGCAGACAGGGATCACCAGCCCGGGGCATGGGACAGTTCTCGACTCTGCGATGTCCTACCACACTTTAGAGGAGTTGCTTCACATGATGACATCATGGAAATATTCCATTTCCCTTCAACGAATGACCTTTCATTGGTTTGAGGGAGCAGCTTACATACCAGTGATTCAGTACTGAAAAGCAGAATTGTTTGTTTTTGAGAAGGCTCACCACCCACCTGCATGTTCCCTTCCACTAAACCCCTCCCTCAGACTTTAAGACAGTGAGTTGTAGGAGATTAAACAGAAGGCCCTTGTTAATTGCAAATTAATAGTGCCAGGAATATATGCAGATGGTACCTGAAGTCAGTTGCTGACGGCATCATATTCTGGTTATATTTTTCTTTCCTGCAACACAACTGTGCATCGAACGAGGGAAGATGAGTCTTAGGTTCTTGTTTAGTTCTGCGTTTCTGCAGCATGAAGTCCATGTTCTTGGCTTACCAGCTTTGTTATATGACAAATCCAGTGGTTTTTGCTTTTATTTAGTCATTAATTTTGACCAGTTTCAGGCTCTGGTAGTTTGCAGGACACAGGTGTGACTCTGGACGTGCATGCTGTAGATATTAGACAACGCTTGCTTAGCTAGGAACTGTTTTGCTGCATGAGTTTGCTCATTCTCGAGCCATCAATTGTGAACCTCCAACACTGTAACAGGCCCGTAGGGGCCGTTTGTGCTTTCATTGGCACTTAGATTACATTAATCAAATGATTTTTTTTCTTTTGAGGCTGACATTTCAGTAAATTTTTAAAAGGTTGCATGCCAACTGCCAGTGTCAATTAATTAAATGCAAAATCCAAAATTTCTAGGAGAGAATAATCACTGGACCAAGCCGATGGCCAGGGCAGAAAGAAAACGTATTCCTGTCTTCCCAAACTGCAATAGATGGAAGGATGCTTTGAAACTCTGACCTAGAACGGATTCTACACTGACCTCATTAACAGCTACTTGGAAAATAAGTCTTGATCCAGGAGTTTGGCAAAACTGTGTGCTTCACATCTTAGGACAAGTGACAGAGCCACTGGTGATACCTGAGAAACCTCCGTAAGGGGACAACTGGACCACATCCCAGCCTGAGTGTCCGAAATGTCCGTCCGTCCTCCCCATGTCTGTGACTGTGTCCTAGAGAAGTGCCAGGTCAGCCCTGGGTCTGTCTGGCTATTCGTTCTCAGATCCGGAGGAGGGCAACTGAAATTTTCTACTGTAGTAACCCCTCTACTGTAGTAACTTCCTCTTTCCAGGAAGCAGACATTCCTGCTTGGCTCCCCCATACTGGTGTTCGGCAAAGCTGGCCTGGGGATGGGCACCTGTGCAGGGAGCCATGTGAGCTGGACCGAGCCTGCTGCAGGAGCCTTGGGACCCAGAAGCCCACGGGGGGAGGGTGGCACCCTGGGAGGGGAGCAGAGTCCTCAGCCAGCTTGGGGGCGATGCTGGCGCAGGCGGCAGCAGGCAGAGATCTGGAGTCTGGGGAGGCCTGGCTCCCACTTGGCAGCACGGAGTGGACCAATCCTCACGCACCTCTCACCAAGTTAAAAATGGAACCAGTCACGATCGCCCATGGGCGTTTGTCGTTTGTTGCTCTCCTGTAATTAAACGTGCTACTCAAACTCTGAATAGTAGCAGGCACATGTTTAAATTCTGGGCTTTCCTCCAGCCAGTGCCCCCCAAAATGCCCTTTCCATGTGTCACCCCTCCAAGTTCCCTTTCCAACGTGTCTCATTTTGCTGTGTGGGTGTATCCTGCCCACCGCCTCCAGGCTCTGGAGAGTGTGTCCTCTCACCTCTCCCAGAGCCGATGGTCACGGTGGGAGTCTCAGCCTAGCTCAGGCTGACAGGGAGGCACTGTGGGCAGGGAGCCTCCGGCTGGCTTGCTCTGCCGCCCGGCCTTGTACCAGTAAGGAGAGTAAGGTCTCCTGTGACCACTGTGTGTGGGTTAACTGGGGAAATGTGTGCGATTGTATGCATAGGAAAGTGTGGGAATGCAAGTTTAGATTTCAAACACCAAGTGTCAGTAATCAGTAATGAACTCCAGCAAGGGTCTCAGTTGCCTGGACCATGCCCTTCCTGAAGACCAAGGGGTGAGCCTGTGGTCGTCAGAGACTAAGCCCAGCTCATGGCCAGAGTTTTCTGAAATGCTCAAACCTTGGGGGCTTGAATGTGTGTTCGGTGGTCCATCAGGAACTGAGCAGGAGTCCGTCAGCAGAGCGGTGTTGGCAGCCTCGGCAGCTACAGCTGGCCAGGCCCGGGCACGCCTGTGTCTTTTGGCCCCTGTGGGCATGGCTAGTGCTGGGCAATGTGAGCTGCACCTTGGTCAGCTCCATTCCCACCTGGGTTCTTGTTACCTCGCTTCTCCTCCCAGGTGTCCAGCAAGTGCTCTGGGCTGATGGAGAAAAGCCGTGCTGTCATTTGTGGGCAGGTGTCTGGCACACAAATAGAGTGGGAGCCAGTATCAGTGGCACACGGCAAATATTTAGGAAGGATGTAAATAAAAAAGGGTCTTTGCATGTTTCTTACATCGACCATGCCTGGCCCCCTGCAGACTGACTGGACCCCCTCTTGGCCAAGAGGATCCCAGAAAGACCTTACAACTGAACTCCTGGCCATGAAGGGAAGAGAGGTCAGACACATGCATGGGACAATAAGATACTACATTACCGAAGCCATTCTTTGTAAAATTAATGAAGGGCCACAAGGCGGGGACTGTGGTAGGAGGCTGAACTCCGCAAGGCACAGGCATAGTTTATTTATGTATCCATCTATATGTAAAACCAGCCGTTGTTCTCTAGCTGGGTTTCCTATAGCTGCTCATTATCAGGAGTCACAGAGCTGATGGTCATAAAGGTTCTTAGCTTTCTTCATTGCTCCCATAGATAACATCACCCTTGTGAAACCTAAGGCTTTTGAAGTATGTTCCAGGTCCTGCCTTCCAAGGGACCAGCTGACCTACCCAGACCAGTGGCCCAGACCAAGGAACTGACTCAGCTGGTCTTGCAACCTCCACCCAAGAAGACCATTTCTACACCCCTCTGATTCTACTCTGAACCCAGGCAATCAGCAGACTCAATTGCCGAGCCCTTTGCCCACCAGACTGTCTTTAAAGACCCTCGCTCTCAAATTCTTAGGGAGATAGATTTGAGAAAATCCTCCTGCCTCCTCACATGGCGCCCGTGATAGTTAACTCTTTCTCTGCTGTGACCCCTGCTGTCTCAGTGTACTGGCTTTCTTTGGAGCAGTGGGCAGTGAACCTGACTGGGCTGTGACATTGTTAGCAGGACCTAAGGCCATGCAGGGCAAAGGTTAAATCCCCTGCAGGCCATCAATTTGCTTAACAGATCACTTGAGTGAGTACAATCGTGGCTCGTCTCTGATCAACAGACTCCCTTAAGTTAAAACATAGCAAGCCTTTAGACAAAACTTTATTTTTTTTAACCAATTACATGGTCAAACCTGCGTACACATTCCACTCACAAATTTATGATTTTACCTGCAATTCCTGTCTCCCTAAAATGTATAAAACCAACCTGTAACCCAGCCACTGCAGGGCCACTTGCTCAAGACCTCTTGCATGTAGCTCCTCAGGCCGTGGTCACACACATTGGCTCAGAATAAATCTCTTTAAATTATTTTAAAGAGTTCTAGTTTTTCCCATTAGCATAGTGAGTGAGTGAGTTCAGAACTGAGGCTGAGTTTGGGCAGGAATGATCAGAAAAACGTTTTTGGAGGAGGTCAGGTCTGCACAGGTGCTGAGAGAAGGAATGGACTGGAGTGAGGTGTAGGGCATCGCTGGGCTGCCCCGGAGTGAAGAGCGTGGGCAGGACAGGAACCGATGGGGGCTGCACACTCCCTGAAGCCCTTGGATTGGTCTCCAGGCAGCGGGGTTGCCATGGAAGGCCCCTGTGGTCCATGAGGACGAAGGAGACCTCACCACAGAAGGCTGTCCTGCCAGTGGTCTGCCTAATGGACTAGTGTCACCAGAGGCCAGATGGCGTCTGCTATGGACGGGGTATCTGCTGCCACAGGTGAGGCCCCCAAAACAGGAAGTTTGAAAATAGTTCAGAATTGCCCAAGCGTTACTCTTATTTTTTCGTTATAGACTCTATAACCCACTTGACTCAAAAGCACCCAAGGTCTCCACCCTTCCTTTATGCTGTAGTTCTTTAAACAGATTTGGTTTGTAATTTTTACCCTTGGGGAGAGAGACATAGCCAACAACCTCTAGGGTCTGTTCTCCCTTTCTCTGGGGTTTGTTTCTCCAAAACGAATTCTCCTGCCCAGCTTCTCCTGGATTGCAAAGGCCTTTGTGGCACCTGGCAGGGCACTTACCCCATCTTCAGTCTCACCACCAACAAAGCCAAGCTGATAATACCTGCCTCAGACGGTGCGAGGTCAGGAGATCATTGATGCAGAAGTGCTTTTAGCCTTTTCAGGAAAACAACTTTGCATGCAACAAAAGGATTCTTTCCTTTGACGCTGCTTGTCTGCTTTATTCATTTAAATACTCTTTGAAAGGACTTTGAGTGTGTCCTTTAAGAAGAACTCGAGGTGGCTTTGCTCAGCACGCAGGCTGCGTTACCAGACCTGGCGGAGCACCTGCGCCCTGGGATGTCGCCAGCGGATTGGGCTGCCCGGAACCGAGCCATAGGCACAGACAACACCCAATCCCCAAACACTCCCCGAATCACACCCTTCTTCCTCCCAGGCTCCGAAATGCCTTTCTAGAGGCGAGTCCTGAACACATGATAACTGCACTCCAGAATGTGCCGGAAATCCCTGCTGTCCAGTACAGAATAATCACACCATTAAGGCTGCAATTTGGCTGCAGATGAGGCAGCCCCTTGAGCTGGTCGGGTTGTCTCTTCCCGGGAGTTGTATAAAACCTGAACAAGCCTAAGAGCACTTCCCACCTGGACGGCGGTGAGCTCTGCAAACGCAGTGACAATCCTTAGTATGCACCAAAGTTCAGTTGTGTTCTTTGCTGCCTTTCAACACTCAAATTCAACTTGAAAGGGGTTTTCTCACTGTGGGGAAGAAAAATGCCATTGGGGGAAAAATCATCTCACTGGCAAATTCACAGATAAGGGTCTCCCCTGCTGATGCAATACCAGGCACAGGTAAAAATTCAATCTCTTTATCAAAGCAAAGACATTTTTCCTAAACTGGGGACATAATGTAAGTTGGCATACAGGAGCAGTTTTTCCTTTTCAATGAGTTTTTCAAGTTTCAGATCTAAAACTAAAATTGAAACTGGCACTTATTTGTAAATGGCAACCCTGTTCTCCCTTAGATTATACCACATTTATTACATTTTATGAGAATTTATAAAGATGGCCAAGGAATAAAAGTTATGTTCACGGTAGCAGGGTGAACGAAATGCTATTTCTAAATAGCATATTCAGCATACTAATTGTTGCTTAGATGACAGTCCTATCTCTTCGGGGCCTCTGTTTGGGTTTGACATCAGAGCTGGCAAATTACTGCAATCATTACGGCTGGAAGCTGTGTCATCCACCAGTTCATTATTGTTCAAATCAAACCCGTACTTTTCCAGATCTCCCCAGGGTCATGAACTAGATAGGAAGCTTTATCGTTCTGCAAAGTAATCTCTTGTGGTTCTCTCTCCTCTGCATTATGGGAAACAGCCCATCACATGGCATTAATTTTCATATTAATAGGTTCTGTGCTGAAGAGCAGGTGGAGGCTCCATCCTTCTCCTTCTACCCTGCCACCCTCCTCTTCCTCTCGGCCAACTGCCCAGGAGCTGGAGCAGAAGCCCTGATAACTTGCCCTTCCCCAAATCTCAAGTCATGTCAACGACCCGGCTTCACGTTTAATTAAATGATTGAACTACGTCCTAATTTTTAGATTCTGGCTACTCAAAAATAGATGCAATGGTGCGAACTTGGGTTCTGCTAGGAGAGTTGCCCTGAAGAGCAGGGACAGGTCTAAACGCCGCCTGTGCCCCGCTCAGCGAGTATGCTGCAGTCAGGGAGAGATCAGGAAGCTATAAAAGATACCACATTCCAGTTTCTTACAGATTAGCACATTTTAAACCAAGAGCAGCTTCCCATACCACGTAACCAATTCCAATTTTACCCTAATTCTAACACTTAGCTTTTAATGAGTTTGATTAAACAGCATTCTGCCTCAACAAATAATGTTGCAAACTTCTGAGGTCAAAATCTGAAATGGCTTATTTTCTTTAGAATTATGAGCAGGGACTGGAGAGGAATTATTAATTTCCAAATGGCTTATTTTCTATCCGAATCACTGAGCAGCCTCCCTCTTCCTTTCCCCGCTGCCTGCTAGCATTCGCTGCGTCTGTTTTTACCTGATGGCCACAGGAAGTTTAGGGAAATATGAATGTGGAAGGGTATGCAGTAGGATCACAAGCAGTATTTGTTTCAGATGGAGCCTTTTCCCCTAGAATTTTTCAGCAGCCAGAGAAACACAGTGAGTATTTCGGGTACTCTTTGCATATGATCATTTCCCTCCTACAGCCCAGTGGGAAAGAGGCAGCTCTGGAAGGTTCCAGAGAAGGTGCTGCTGGCTGGATATGTAGAAAGCCTTGCGGGTGTGTGTTTTGGGGACAGAATCCTAACACCTTTCTGAAGCTGGTGTGTGGTTCTCCGAGCTGTGAACACATGACGCTCAGCTGCTTCGTTTGCGCAGGACTCCCCGTTCTAGGACACCACCTACACCCCGGCATATGACTTTACGGCGTGCCTTATTTTCTTCTGATTGAATTAATCATCAATGTGCTCGAGGATGGGGCCTCTCAACGTTGCCATGCGGAGAGCATTTGTTCCTTGTTTAGGCGATCCACTGTTTCCCCAGTCGCTTTTATGGTAAAGATTTTTACACCAAGCACTGTTCATTCTGTGAGTTCCTTTTGTAGGAAGTCAATGGTATAAAGGCTCTTTCCAAAAAAACTATTCCAGGGGATGATATGATGTTGCGAGCTATGAGAATGCCATCCCATGGGGACGAACTATAATGACTTACATCAGTCTAATTTGAATCATTTTCAAACTTACCCCAAATGGCAAAACATTCTTTTTAAGATGAAACAAGCAACAACCCAAGCCGGCGCCAGCGTGCCAAGGCGCCATTCGATAGTTCTCTGTAAATTAGAGTATTTATAACTTCTCTAAGCTCACTGCCCCGAGTTGCAAGAAATGAAATTCTACGTGGGTTTCTCAACATTGTGGTCTCTGGTTTTCAGTTTAGAGTGGCTGTCGGGTTTTGTGGGGATAATAACTTCGCTGAGGCGTTTATGCTGGTGCACGCTTCTAGTTCGCACTTCGGCTCCGGGGCGTTGGGAGCCAGCCCGGCACATTTTTTCCACTGTGTTCTTTGTGACGAGGAAGTTTCCCTCTCAGAGGTGGGCTCTGATGGGCACTATTATTTTTATTTACATGTGGAATGAGAATCTGCTCAGAGGCAGGCCCAGCAAGATGCACATGGTGTTGGTAAAAGTGGGCTCAGTTCATTTGAAAATTGAATCGAAGTTTTTCTTTATGGACTGGCCTGGAATGTGCTTTATGGAATCGCTCATTTTCTAAACATGTTTGTTCTCACTAGAGTGGAAGTGGGAACTGGGGCGCCGTGCGGGATCAGAGGACAGTGGGCGTCGTGGTGTTCCGCGCACTTGGAAGTCACACACGAGAGCTGGCAGGGGTGGGCACAGGCCTCTCTCCCGTGGCACTGCTGCTGCTCCAGAATCAGACTGGATGAAGTGACATTGTCTTCTCCTTCCCCCTCGCATTGAGAAAAGGGAGAGGGACAGAAGGTGATTTTACGCAAACAGATCCACTAAATAAAATACTTGCTAGTTGTGTTAGTTTGGGAATCACTTTCTTTAGCCATTAAATGGGGATAACAATTTGGCCTCAGAGGGTTATCACAAGGCCAATAGAAATAGTTTAGAAAGGTGCCTGGCACATAGCACTGCATATGTGCTAACTGCCATACCTCTACTACTGCTAATCACCATCATCATTGATCATATCTAAACTACTCTGTGGAGGCTATAGGTGTTTTCACGGGAAACTGCGCACATCCATGACTTCGGTGCATCCGTGTCTGACTGCTCCCATGGCTAAATGGCTCTGTGATTTGGGGAAACTTAAACTCTATGGACCCCGATCTCTTCACCCGTACGTGAAGATAATAATCTAATAGGCCTTGTAGGATTGTTAGAGCACTCAGTGATTCAGCTCATACAAAGCGCTACGTAAACAGGTGTCAGTGGCAGTGGTTACTGATGTTATTTCATTCCCACGGGAGCCGCCTTGCCATTCCTATTCATTCTGCAGCTCTCACTGTGATGCACTCTGGAGAGATCTTTCAAGTAGCTTCTTGGGACCACATGCTCATACTGCCCGCTCCTTTCATGCCGGTCTCTGACCAACATCTGTACCTTCACATTTGCCTGAGATTTTGTAGACTGGAGTGAAGCTGAGATAGGATGAAAAATTTTCTCTATCCATTAAGCATTGATTGACTGTATAGATGATGAATTTTTCTATCATGGCCACACTTATCCTTCTCAATTTAGGAGTGACAACTGGCTTCTTTTGATTTGTTATCATGCCCAATTATCCTCCCAAATAATCCAAACTTAACCTGGTGATAAGCTGTCTTTTCCCTGTAAGGATGTCTGCAAGTTCAGAGGCAGAAGAGAGAAAATAACTCTTCCAACAGCAGCTTGGGAGACATTGATTCATATTGGTCATCTACTCAGAGGAGTGTTGAGTAAGAGCATTGCCCCTTGGTGTCTACTAATTTCCCTGCTTAGAGAGATTGAAAATCGGATTTCTTAGAGTATTCGTGCGCCTCCTGTTAACCCCTCTCTTAAGGAGGACCAGCCTGTGGCACAAAGTGGGTGCTCAGTCGCGTTCATTGAACTAGCGTCTCGTAATCTAATCAGACTTTTGTCCCCAGGGATCCATTTCGGAAGATATAGCGAGACTTTTAGGATCTATCCCTGTCATAATAAGCTCAATGCTTCTGGCTTCACACTCCATCCCTTTATTTTAAAAATAGATGCTACTGAAGCTTTGGAGTCCCTGACCAAGGAGGAGAAGGGACGGCGAGATTCTATTCCTGGCTCTGCTGATGTTGTGTTGTCCCTAGTAATTCCCTTGACCTTTCTTCCCTCTTTCCCCCTAAGGAATATGCCTGCTGTACACAGACCCCATGGGGGCATTGGGAGGGTTTCGGGAGTGAATACAGCTATCTCAGGCTGTAATATGATGCTGCCAACTACTTTGAGGCTCCAAGATGAAAGATGCTGTGTGGCAAAGCATTGTTATTACATTTTGTTAAAAAATATGGATCAAAGGCTGGCTATACAGTAACTGCTAAATGTTAATTATTGTTATAATATCATAACAAAGCAGATGCCGGAATGCTAGATCCCACGAGAAAACCTATTATAATAAGCCAGTGTGAAATGTACATAGTACAAAGATATTTGGCAAGGAGGCAGATTTGGTTTTGAAATCTCAATGAACAATTAAGTAGAATAAAAAATAACTCTAGTGCTATGAAAAATATAAGTGTCTTGACAACTCTTTAACATAAAAATAAGAAGCTGCCTTTTCCCCATAGAAAAGAGGCAGCAATATTGCTTTTTTTCCCCCCTGAGCTGAAGATATATTTCCTTGGATATAGGAAAAAAAGCAATATTCCTCCTCACAATGACTTCTAAAATAGCTTTTTCCATGATAGAGGTGAATTTGGGAGAAAATTCTCTGTTTATAATAAAGCGATGAGTAAATACATATATTTTAAATTTTAAGTGAGTTCGGGTTTTACTGCCCGTTTTTCTGTCCTTCCCCCAAATGCATATCCTATTTGATGACATTGGGAATGGACTTCTGTAAGCATTTGTAAACACCACCGGCTGCTCTAGGCTCAAGCTTTTCACATATTTTCAGATCCAGACAGCATAGTCCGTTGTGCGTGCAACATCAGCTGGGAGAAGGAGAAAGGGGGCGAGAAGGCATAGGAAGGTGGATTTAGAAAGAGAGCCATATCCTAAAACAAACAAGTAAAACAACTAAGGTCAAGAGAAAATAATTTCTATGTCCTCATGCATTTTAAGAGTGGAGTATGTGTGAAGTCACCTAGCATACTAATTTTTTTTTCCCACAATATGAGATATGAATAACCAAGTCTCAGGGGAAAGTATTAATAAAAGCCTATATTTGCCTTGGGATATGTTTTACCTTTGGGGAAGAAAGGGAGAAAGGAGGAAGGCTGCACATCTCCGAGCAAATTTGCAGTGGATTGTGCACGTCGGCGGGAAGGATTTTGGCAGATTATGATTATAATTATCTTGGCTGTGACTTCGTGTCTGTCTGCCCTGACATGTACCCAGCCACCTGCCTGCTGCAAACTCATTCCCCACTAGCTTTAGTTTTTCCCTTTTAACTTCTTCCCCCCTTAGGCTAACTTTTAAAAATGCATCTGTTATTAGAAATCAGCAGGCTGTGTGTTTGTCGGTCGGAGGTGTTGTGTGTTCTCTCGCATGAAGGGGACACGGTGGAAAATCAAACTAGTAAAAAAGAACTTATTTGAGATGTGAGTTGGGATGTGAAAAAGTCTAGACTTTGACATTAAAAATGATGCCCAGGACGACTTGCAATAGAGCCCAGGGGAAAGCACCACCTCTGTGCCTGTGAACTTCACAGGACAAACCTCCCCAAACGCCGGTCCCTGGAAGGAGCAGCCGTACCAGGTGAGCACATATTCGGGCTGCAACCGTGTCCTGCCGGGGCCCGAGGAGCCTGGACATCTTGCCTTTCTCAGGACACAGTTGTTGTTTTTCCAGCCCCTGTGATGTCAAGGAGATTTCCCGAGTGCTTTGGAGCTGCTTCTTAAAAATACACGGGCACTTGAGTGATGGCGTCTGTGCTGTGGTCAGGATTTCTCGGGGAGTGAGCACAGCAGGTGAGGTGTGGCCTGTGAGCAGAAGCTGCAGGGTCGGGCGAGGGCCTTCCCCGTTAGATCCCTGCCTCTTCAGCAGGTAATGCCCGAGACAAGTGAACCCTAGTTGCTGAGTGGCACAGCGTGAAAGCCATCGAAATGTCTTCTTTGTCCCCACTGGTGACTGCTTGCTTTCTGCCTGCTTTTCAGCTGCTGCGTAAAAATTAGGGACTTTCCTGATGCTGAGTTTAGGCTTTGATTCTTAAGGTATCTCATTCATTTCATAGTCAAGGTTGCTTAGGAAAACACTTCTACCCTGAGCCAGGCGGGTGGGAGATGAGCGAGCTCAGGCCCAGCCCTGCCTTCGAACCTGGTGGGAGGCACAGCCCGGGAAGTCAGCGCTTGGAGGAGGATTCCAGAGGGTGAGAACCCGGGAGCCGGAGGTCAGGAAAGCTGTCAGAGATGAGTGACCTTGATCTAAGTGTTACAGAGGGCGGAGGTGGTTCCTCACGAGGCTGGGCTGGGGAGAACCACTGTGATTGCAGGGACTGCAGGAGGCCCTATGCCCCAGAGCCTTGCCCAGGGGTGCAGTGGGAGTGGGGTAGAGGTCAGGCTGGGATGGTGTTATGGCTGAGCTGTGTCCTTCCAGTTTAGCGTTGGAGCCCTAATCCCCAGGACCTTAAAATGTGACTACATTTTAGTCACATTGAGTCACAAATGAGATAGGATCTTTATAGGGTAATCAAGTTAAAATGAGGTCATTAAGGTGGGCTCTAATCCAATACCACATATTTCCTTATAGAAAGAGGAAATTTGGAAGCAGAGACAGGTGCACAGAGGGAAGAAAACCGCCTACAAAGCAAGGAGAGAGGCCTGGGACAGATTTTCCCCCACAGCCCCCAGAGGAACCAACCTGCTGACACCTTGATCTCAGGCTTCCAGCCTCCAGAACTGTGAGATAATCCATCCCTCTGTGTGAGCCACTCCGTTTGGGGTGCTTAGTGGGGGCAGCCCCAGGAGGCAACACAATGGGGCTGAGCAGTCTGGGCTCCTCACACCCTGCTGTGGGCTGTACCCTGGGTGCCTGATCACATGCAGGCTTGGACTGAGCAGGGTGGGGCTGGCCCGAGACTGCATGACCGGCAGCCCCAGCTGATGCCAGAGCTGCTGGTCTGGAGACTGTACTTTAGGGAATAAGGCCTTAGACAAGGGGCTCTAAAACCAAGCTTCATATAAGAAATCCTTCTGTTCTAGGGTTCCAGCATGAGATGGAAGATTTTGGGTTGGGGCTGGGTCCTGGTGGTTCTTTTCCCAGGCCTTGAAGGACATGCCAGAGTGGCGTGGGAAGAATCCGGTAGCCGTGGCCACTGATGCTCCTGCATTGAGCTCGTGTTGGCTTCCCTGACTCGTTCATATCTCCCTGCCAGACGCTGAGCCGAGTGTGAGGCAGGCCCTGCCTTGGCTGCCGGGACACTGCCAGCCAGGATGGGTGGTGGCCATGCAGGAAGGAGAGGGGGCTGAGCCTTGGGCAGGAGGGGCCTCAGGTGGAGCAGAGGCCAGAGGAATTCAGTGGGCACCATGTAACTTGTTTTGGGGGACATTGTTCAAAAGTGAGCGCTGGGTAATTTTCCTAGGGACAGACTGTGTCCGTGTAAAGGGTGTGCTGGTCTAGAGACGCCACAACTATCGCCGTGTTGGTCTCAGCAAAGCTGCCTTTGACAATGACGCTCATCGTGGCTTGAAAACAGATTTCACTGAATAAATATTTGCGGTGGCCGGGTATGGCGATGACCGCTCACTCGGCAAACATTTGTTGTTCCTCCTCCACGCACCGGGCTCTGCGCTGGGTGCCAAGGACACAGAGATCAATATTGATTCGAGGCTGAGCGAAGCCTGAAATGCTGGGAAGTAAGATCCGTAATTGTGGAGACCGGGACAGAGGGGCTTGTGACGAAAATCAAACTTGTCTCTGCGGACGTGGCTGTTCCCGTCTGAACCGAGGGTGAGGAAACGCGCTCCCAGAGGCTTGTTGTTTGGAGGATGGTGAGTTCTTGTCCCAGCCAGTTTATGCCAATGCAGAGCTTTGCCGAGTGTCCAAGGTTCATTTCATGTCAGGATACAAAATTTAATCTTTGGATAAATTTATCTCTGAATGCTTTGTCTACAATTTCAGTAGCAAAGGAAGTCTGAGTACAAAAGTCTGTTTTTTTTCCAAAAACAAGCAGTGATAATTAATTATTCTTTTCTTTTACAATTCCATTATGTAGAAATCTATCACAGAGTGGTTTGGGGTTATTTATTTATAAAACAAAAACTATGAAGTAAGCATTTCTCCTGGTCACAATAAATCCAGAGTGAGTCAAGGCGGGACCAGCTTTAGGGCAGGTTTGGAGGTGTAGATTCTTTTTATCTAAGCACCAAAGGAAGGATAAGACCTTCATGTCTGCAACAAAACCCAGTTAGTGCTTCCTGCAGACCTGAGACCTTACTAGGGAGCAGGGTGGATGCTTAGTGGGGAAGCAGCTCTTCCATGACCCGGGAGGAGCTGCTTAGTCAGAAGTCGGCTCACGACAGGAACATCTGACATCACCTCTCAGCCCGGCTCGTCGGCGCCCGGCACCTGGTCCTGGCCAGAGCGCCGGTGGCTGGCAGCGACGTGCCCTTGAGCACATTGCTCCTGACCTTTAGAAGACTCCCTGCCGAGGTTCCTCTGTGACATAGCCTGCTGGAAGCGAAGACCTGAACTTCACGAGGGCAGCTCGTCGCCAAAAGCCAGTCCAAATTCCACACATGGCCGCGCTCAGGGGCACGCTAATTAGGACAATTGGATCGTATGTGATTAATGGCCTTTGGCAAGATACCACTAAGAACTGTGGCGTCTGTAGCACAGGCAAGTGAGATTCCAACTTCACTATTTTTCCCAAAACCACCCCAGAAAAGCTGATGCTGAGCCTGTGAGCTCCCAGAGACTCACCGATGGCTTCAAAAAGGAAAAAAAAGAAACCAACTTTTCTGTTCTAAAACAGATATACCGTTGGCTCAAGAGTCTTTTTTGCTTTGAGAAAATGTCATTGATAAATCCTGAAGCTAAATGTAGAAACTCTGGGGAGAGAGAAAATCATGTTGGATCAGATCTTTTTTTATAAAGCGAGAGAAGATGCATGGAAAATTCCTAGTAGCTGGAACTAACTTTTTGTGAAGCCAGGAACTTCCTAACTAAACACACCTACGATCCAGTCCTCTGTTGCGTAATTCTTGGGGAACTGATTGGAGTGTAGCCGTTCAATGAAACCTAATCTTTACCATGCAAATGAGCGAGGGCACTTATGGGTGACAATACCATGTTTATCTGAGAATCGGGTATTAGCTGCGTTAATTTTTTTTTTGTTGCCAATCCTAGGAAATCTTCACTGTTTCAGTAGATTAATTTATTTACTTTGCCAGCATCTATTTACCGAGCTCCTGCGCATGGCCAGGCTGGAATGAGTGCTGGGGTGTGCCAGTGAAGGGAGGGACAGCCCTGCCTTCGTGCTCATGTTCCGAGTGGGGAGCTTATTTTATTTTTGAATACAATTTTGAATTTATTCAAAAATAAAAGATGTGCCTTATTCAGCGAGCATTCCTTGAGCTTCTGTGCCACGGGGGGCAGCATGTGTGCATGGCCTGTTTCAAGGGTGGGTTTTGAGGATTCAGACTGAGCACAAATTTATTTGCCATTTTGGAAAATTTGGCCGTAAAAGGTATTAGCGAGAACATTGTGCCTTCGCTTGATAAAGACCTGACTCACATGCTGCCAAGTGCGGTGTTTGAGGACAGGGTGAGCCTGGAGGGGAGCAGGGCCTCCTGTCCAGGGGAAGACCTGAGACGCCCAGAAGCCTGTGGTTTCCTCAGGGCACATTCCTGCAGGCAGCAGGGCCCGGGCGCTGGTGGTCACTGAAGTGCCCTCAGCACCCCTTCTCCCCTGACCCGTGCCAGGTGCCCAGCCCGGCCTGCTCAGCAGCGGACAGGGCCAGCTGTCTCCTCTAGTCACTGCTTGCTCCTCCTGTGGGGGAAAGAGGCAGGACATTGAGCCTTGGGGGCTTTATGCTACTTTATGTTCCAAGGGTCCTCATCATCCTGCCCTTAGTGATGCAACCAGACTCCAATATTGACCTCTCTCTTGCTTCCCACTTACACTGGGTACCATCAGGCTGGTGGTCACAACATGCAATGACTAGGGAGTGTGGGTGTGGCCATGTAGAAAGTCACCAGCTGGCTGCAAGGTTCTGTCTCGCAGTCCTGGCATACCCTTCGGCATACCCTGGTTCTAGCCTCTGATAATATACTGGGAAGAGAGGAGCATGAAGACCCATGACCCAGTCTTTAATGTTGTCGTTTGCTTTGGAGTCTTTCATATTAACGCTTCCAGTCTAGGAACGGTCAGAGCACAAAGCACCTGTTACCTGGATTCCACTCTTCTGTGCATCTGCACGGGAAGCGTGGGGCGGTGGGTATACAGCACAGACTAGTCCACTGACGGGAGTCTCAAGAGCCTCAGGCTGGTAGGGGAGGTCTCATTTAGACTCCTGGGGACTCAGAGGTTAAGGGAAGAAACAAACTCGAGTCCTGGGCTGACGTGGGGTGGAAGTTCACTGAGGTTTAAAGTCTAATACCAAACCCGTTGTCCAAACAAGGCAGTGCTGGAGCAAATGTAGGAGCTGGAGTTGACATTCTGGGATCAGAGAGCCTGGGAGCTGCAGGCTCCAGCCATGTCTGGGGAAATACCTGAGGCCTGGTGAGAGAGGAGAGCATAGAAGGCAGTTGAGCCAGGTGACAAGCCAAATCTGATGCTCTTGTGGCCTGCTGTGTAGACAGCCCTGCCCAGTTTCTCCTGAGGACTGGCATAAGAACATCCTGCTCTGCACTCTGCTCCATCAGAGCCTTTCTGACCCCGCTGTCTGACGTGCTCCAGCCCCGAATGGCCCTGCCCTTTTTCTTTCGTTGGGGAGTCTCTTTCCAATTTACTCCTCATCTGATCCTGAGTGTAAATGTTTGCAAGGAAAAATCAGCTTGTTATTTTAACTGCAGTATTTATACCCACCCATACAACTACACATGCAAACGACAAACAAATTTATTTGCCATTTTTGAAAAATTGGCCCTTAAAGGGCATTAGCAAGAACATTGTGCCATTAGCACAGATTGTTTTTAAAACACTTGAAAAGATCCAAATTCTACTGAATTTGGGGGCCAAGTAGATTGGAAATTGTATCTTGAATTCCAGGATCACTGTGCAGTTTAGTTGTGTGCACATTAGCAAAGATAGCCATTTAGAAATGACCTTTATCACGCAAGGAGATGAATCTGACCCTGGCCACATTGATATATGTGTATCCAGACACCCTTGTGCCATAAAAGGCCCATCCACAGATACTCCTGGGGGAGACCAGAGTGCCTGGTGGGCTGGGACTTCCTGCTGGGGCTGGGGACAGGTGTGAGGTGGCTTGTTCCATGGGCTATAATGCCTGATGGTGCTTTCTGAGGAATGACCCCAGACCTCTGTCCCTGGAAGAGCGCTCAGCTCTCCTGTCCCGTGGGATAAACCCCAAACTTCCTGCCATCCTGCCACTCTCTACACGAACCCCAGGCTCCAGCTATACCAAGCCTCTTGGGTTGTCCCCCAAACTGATCTGTCAGTTTTCTTATACGGAATGTTCTTGCAAAGTGGATGGCTGAGCCTCTGGGGCCGTGTCCTGGGGACCCGCCTTCCTCCCCAAGCTGGCCACCAAACTCCTGTGAATCGCAAGAGTTGGTCGGTGCCTGTCTTGCAGGGGCCTGGAGCAGAGTGTCTGAGGGCCGTGGACGGGGCCCGCTGGCCCCCGTGGTGGGTGTTTGGAGCTGCCCGGGCTCTGGCCTGCTGTGGGCGTGGGTGTCGGTCTTCCCTGTGTCCTGAGAGCTATCTTTGTAAAATCCACCCTTTTCCTCAGAACTAACATGTCGTTACTGAGAGCTTTTTATGTACTTTGCTAAAGCAGTGTGCATGCAATATTTTATTTGTTTCAAAAACTCCTCTAACTTCCATATTGCGGACGAGAAAAGTAAGGCTGAGAAAGGTTGCATGACTCCCTCAAGCGAATGCAGCTGGCCCTGGAATGTCCACGCCACGTTGCCCCTCGAGGCGTGTCAATCACGCTGTCGGTTTCTGTAGCTTGTGAGCAAAAGAACCAAAGTGTTCGTTCTTTCTCACGCCTCGCCTGGGGTGGCTTGGAGATTGGGTCCTTGGCTAGGTTGTGCATAGCTGGTGGACCCCTCCTCTGAATGCCAATAGCATGTAGTCCATACCTATTCCATACCTTTGTTTACTTCTCTCTCCCTGCAAGTCTGGGACCTCCTCAAAGGTACAGTCCCCGAATTATTTATGCACCGCCTGGAGAAAAGTAGGGGTTCAGTTAACATTCACAGAGTGATTGTGATTCCTTCTTACCTAGAGTGATAAACAGGAGGGAAGAGAGAGGAAGGAGCGAGCCCATGGCCGGTGCTCTTGCCCAACATCATCTGTGCGTTCGCGTTCTGGGGCGGGGCACACGGGCCTGGGTACGAGGGTTATTTGGAAGGTTAAATTCCAATAAAGTCTCAAATGATCTGGTCTGAATTATTTCATTAAGTTAATTTAGGAACTGTATGTTAGTGACTTTAGCAAGTCCCAGGAGATGCTAGGACAGAGGAAGGCTTTGGGAGGAGTGTGGTCTGTGCTGGCATCTGCCGTCTGCTCCTGCAGAGTGATCTCCAGCACAGGCCACCTGGCAGGGCCCTGGGCGGGCAGGAGAGTGGAGCAGGAAGTGGCTCATCCCGCTGCAGCGCCCAAGGTCTCCTGTGAAACAGCATTCCCAGCGAGTTCAAGTTCAACAGCCAAAGCCAGGCCCAGAGGAGCCCTCACGAGGAGCGGAAAGGCTGGCGGGAGGGGTGCGGAGCTGCAGTGCCGTGCTAGGACAGGGAGCCCGGTGGGACCTGGCGCAGGGGGATGTTGCCGAGGCTTATCAGTCTCTTCACCTGAGGGATTCTTATAGGGCAAGAAGGAAAGTAGTGCTATTTTAAAGGCGGGGTGAAGTTTGTGCTGGTGGTTCTCAGTCACTGGGATCCTTTTCAAATGCAGGTTCCTGAACTCCCCCTGCAGAAACTGTGATTCAGTGGGCTGGGCTGGAACCCAGGGATCTGCATTGTTTATCAAACACTCGAGGAGATTCTGATGCGAGGGGTTCTTTGCAAACCCTTTCCAGGAGCCCCCCGTGGAGAGAACACTGTGTGAAGGGACCTTTGGGTTATTTGGTGAGATCCTGGTTCTGAGAAGAGTCTGGTTCTGGGAGGTTGGGAGCAAGGGCTTTAGGTGTCCTGCACAGAAGGAAAACAGGCACCTCCTTGCGGGGGACAGGTTGTTTTTTATGAAGTGATTTGGATTGTCCTATGGGCGAATCCTAGAAACAGGGATTTCAGTCAAGAATTGTGGTGGGGTGGGGGACAAGATCCCCAGGGAAGGAGCTGGCTGGCCCCTGTCAAAGGTGACAGCCTGGAACACGCATCCCCCTTCCCCACCCCCTGCAGGGCCCTGAGCATCAGCAGCAGAGACATGGGATTTTATTTCTGGTCTGTGCAGCCATCCCCCTCTTTTGTGCCCAGACCTTCGGGAAAGGTCTGGATCAGGGGTATCTGGGGGCATTGGAGACACGGATCCTGCTCACCTGTGGAGCTGGACTGTGAGGGGAAGACAGGGCTGAGACGGTGCTTGTTTCCTAGGCTGCCATGGCTAAGTCCTGCCAACAGGGTGGTTTAAAACAATAGGAGTTTATTCTGTTGGAGTTCTGGAGGCTGGGAGTCCAAAATCGAGGCATTGACACGGCCGCCATCTCTCTGAAACCTGAAACCTTTCTGAAGTGGATCTAGTTCCTTACATCTGAGAGTGAAGGACTTCGGAACAATGCTCAAGACAAGAACTTTGGGGCTATGCTGCCTACGTGCAAATCTTAGGCCATGTGCAGGCTGTAAGATCTGGGAAAAGGGCTGCTCTCTGGGCGATTCATTTTCTCACATGTGAAGGAGAATCCTTTGTGGCCTCTTCCAGCGTCTGGTGCTGCTGGCAGCCTTCGGTGCTCCTCGGCTCACGGCTGGGTCATTGCAATCTCGGCCTCTGTCATTACAGTGCGTTCTCCTGTGTGTCTGTGCCCAATGCCCCTCTTCTTATAAGGACATCAGTCTTATTGGCTCAGGGCCCATCCTCATGACCTCATCTTAACTTGATTACATCTGCAGAGACCCTACTTCCAAATGAGGTCACGTTCACAGGTACCAGGGGTTAGGACTTGGACATAGCCATTTCGAGGACACAGTTCCACCCATGACAGATGCCTGACGTGAAGCTGTGTCCCCTCCTAACCTTCACCTATCTCAGAATCTTCAGAAACATTTGGTTGGAGATTGAATTTCTGGAAGAAATATCAGCAATCTGTGAAATTACAGTTTGGGTATGTTTTCAGGATATTACAACACAAAGTGACCCCAGATGAACTTGGGCCCACTCGAGTTACATGTGTGTCATGAGTGGTTAGTGCTTAGTGCACTGTTTGTAAAATGAATTACCTAACTTCTCTTGTACTGCGGCCAACTCTGTGTCATCGTTGCAGGATTCAAATCTGGCTCGTCTGGGGCCAAGCTGAGTTCCACATGCAGAGAGATACTTAATAAATGCTTCCAATGTTTGTATAATTAAATGAAATATCTGTGGGGCTCTTAGGGTCTCAGACAAAAAGATTGCTATGCAAATGCAGAGCCTCGTTATTTCACCAAAAGTTGGAAAAATAAGAATAGATACGGTTACCTAGTCCCCTTGGTTGGCAATTGAGGTGCTTTGGACACGGGTCACATTCTGATGTCTGCTTGATCATAAACACCTGGTCCCCAAAGCATCCGCAGTTTGTTTCGTTTTTAAAGACCAGGATGGCAAATTTAAAATTCAAATTCTTATGAACAGCAGAGAGAGTGTAGCTATAAAAGTGTTTTAGACCACAGCGTTTTAAATGAAGGTTAATTTTCTGATAAAATAGGAAATGAAGGAAAAATTATCTCCCTGCATGCAAACATGGTTTAGAATACTATAGCTCAATTAGATGTTCTGATTGTGCAAACAATCAGCTTCATGTCTTGTTAAACTTTTTTTCAAATTATGAAGCTTTTCTATGCTAAGATTAGCAGGGGTGTTAAGATTACAACAGATAGAAGACTCATCTGAGCTAAAAGAAAAATTATAACTTAAGCGGGTTCACAACTAAATGAATTTCCAAAAATCCCATGGTGTATCCAACGTTATTAAAATATTGTCTAGCATGGAAATTAACTCCTAGGCTCAGAGGAAAGAAATTATTATTCTTTGCTTTTTTCCCTAAGATATTGAGTACCATTTACTCAATGGAGTTTTGCTTTGTACAATAAAGAAATACACATCAAGCATGTTAATCAGACCTATGCAAAGTGTTATTTGCAAAGTCATTTTTGGGACACAGAATGTTGACTTTGGGTTGAGTTTAGGGAAAAGGGAAGCAAAGACCATTAGAACTTCTTAATTTTTACAGCAAAGCAAATTTAATAACACAAGTTTTAACAAGTATATCATTTTTCTGATTCATTCTCAAGCCTTTGTATTCAACTCTACCTGGGCTGTATCCAGAATAAAGAGCCCTACAGTCACCTCGTACTGCGTCTTTTCTATCTTCAGGGCTTATAGTGGAGTTTCAGAATGTGTTGGCATGCTGTGGAGTTTGTTTATTGGGTGAACAAGTGATGCATCACCCTGGTGTGACACTTGGTGATCGCATGCCTCTCTCCCTTCTCACTCCTGCGCTCCATGTTTGCTTCCTCCTGGGCAGGGCCGCTCTCGTCCTGATGGCAGCCATGTGTCGCCTTCATGCCTTCCTGAGTGGCTTCTCCTGACTTCCTTCTGGTTCTCCTTGCAGGCCCAGTGCCAGCTCTGAAGTCATATCATCCAGGAAGCTCTCCCTGACCACCAACTTCCCACCGGCGGATGGTTCCGGCCTTCACCCTGCAGGAGCAGCCCTCGCAGTTCTGACGTTGCTGCTCCCTGGCTGTCTCCATCCTGAACTATAAGCTCTAGGGGCAACATCTGGGCCGGGTGTGCTCTGGCATCTCTGGCAGGTGGCACCATGCCTGATACACGGTGAGTGCTTGACCAACGTTTGTTTGCTCTTTGAGGAAGTAATAAGTGAATATATTAGCAAATGCCCAGAGATGACACACGCAGACTCTGCTTTGAAGATGAGATGCACTTTAACCGAAAACCTAAAACATTTGTCCCTAAATGTCCCCTAGAACCAAGGGATTATGCAGAGTTTGCTTGGGACAAAAGTTCATTACATTTTGATTCCCAGGTTGAGATCAGGGTCATGCCTCATTGAGTGAAAGAAGATATCATATTTAGGCAGATCAGTGGCCAGTGGTTTGTCAGATTCTGTCACCTAAATTTGGGCCAGTGCAGTGAATTATTGAAAATGATAGTGGATAAGACATTGTGTGATCTCAGAAATGGGAGCTAGGAAGCATTGTCCTGGGTACTTTATTAGCCAATACCTTGTTTTCTGAAATGGATCCAGCTCCTAACATTTAGATTGAAGGACTTTAGTACAATAATCAAGACAAGAACTTTAGAGTCTGACCATCTATATGCAAATCTTACCGCAAGCTGTAAGATCCAGGAAAAGGGCTAATCCCTGGGTGCCTCAGTTTCCTCATGTGTAAAATGGGATTTTAAAAAGCACCATGAAGTTGTAGTGAAGCTGAGATGAGAGAATCCATGCAAACATTTAGCACAGTGCTCAGCACGCAATGCTTGATGGATACCTTATTCAGAATACAGAAAGTGAGGTTAAAAGGCCCCATATCCCTGGTATGATCATCACTCAGCTAAGGAGAAGTGACTGGATTTTGCAGACAGATTTGTCTGTCTCAGAGAAGAGGGTTTTTCCTGCTCTACCTGATGGTTTCCCTAGAAACCACTGCAAAGCCCTTGTTACGTGCACCGTGGTTTGACATGAGTGTGTGCTCTGAGCCTTTGACGCCTGCAGTTTGCTTCAATGATTTTAGGGATTTCCCCCAATTTTTTTTGCTTAACCAAGGACTACCTGGATGTCATCTTGTCAGAGTCACCTGACACCCATGGATGTTTTCTTGAAAATCCAAAGTATATGTTGTTCTTTCTAAATTTTTGATTTTCAACAGACATTCTTGGACCCGGCTGCAAAATCCCATAAATTAAATTGAAATCAGTCACATTTATGATGGGGTTGTTAAAAAGCTGTAAGTGTTATGAATTTATGACTCTGTGTTCACATTCAGCTGTTCACTACTTCTGCTTCTAGATCTTTCTATACTGTGTGGGACAAAATTTATATTTGTGGGTAAGATCACTGTAAATCTTTTATGTACCACAAGTGCAACTTTAAATGTTTGTAAACATGCAGAACTAGGCCCATGAGATATCTGCTGTATTTCATGGATTATGGCTTTTTATAACTAGTCCCAAAATATATACATGTATATATGTTAATTAAACCCAAACCCCAAACATTGAACTTTGTAACTGGCACCTACTCCTCACTGAGAAGAGAACACTTTGACTCTATGGATGTTGCTATAAAAATTCTATTTTTTTTCATGTTGCATGGATGGCCATCTTTCCCAATGTCCCTTGTAGACTTCCAGCTGAGTTTGGTGGGAAAGGAACGGTTTCTCTGCATTGGAATTTCGTGTCTCCTTTTGCGCTACTCAGCAGCAGAAGCAAGGGCAGAGCTGAGTGCCTGGTTTGCCCTTTTTAAGAAAACTTGAACTGAACTTTTGTGTTATAGAAGTGAAACTGTCCAAGAAAATGTGGATATCTTGATAAGCCTTTTAAAAATACTATCATGAAATGAAAATGCTTGTATATCTTTTGCTAAGGGACAGCTGGAGGCTGGGTGCCAACCACGTTGGGGGTGACTCTGTTTTTTCTGTCCCCGTGAGCTCTCCAGGGACAGGGGGAAGCGTCATAACCCGAGGAGAAACTGGGAATTAAACCCACTTGACTGAGGCGATCAAATTAAAAGGGGAAAGAGAATATAATGAAGTATCATTAAGGGCAAATAATGAGATAGATTTTAATACGCACAAACATTTTGTGCTGACTTTGTGCTTTGGAGCGAGAGACTCGGTTTTGCTGTGCTGTCAGTAGGAAATGATTCCCAAATTAATCCAGACAACAGAATCATCTGGAGGAACTTTAAAACATATACATTCAGGGGCCCATCTCAGACCTGAATCAGAATTCCTGTGGGCACAGCTCATGTCTCTGTTTTTAATGAGATCTGTGGACTGGTTTTGGGAACTAGAGCATAGTTTGATGGTCAATATATGTGAGTGAATTACTCTGGAGTTACTTCCTCTGGGGAGAGAATTCTAGCGTAAGTTGCCATTTTAGGGATTCCTACCCCCCTTCTGTAGCTAGAGAATTGAAACCCAGAAAGATTTGCTGCTGGGTCTAAGATCACACAGCTTACTGGGGCCAGCGACAGGGACCCAAACCCAGGCCTCCCACTCCCTGGTCCAGGGGTCTTCACTAGACCTGATTCTCAGTCTGTGTTCTCAGGCATCCCTGAGTAGTATAGTGGACTCAGACAGGTCCTGCGGTATATTTTAAATTTTCAGTTTTCTAGGAAAACACAGTGATATCTGTCAGACTCAATATCTGTCGGACAGTGTGTGAACTACTAGCTTGAGATGACAGTTCACAGTTTCGATATTGGGTCACACTACACTCCTTTTAATGACATACCCTTCAAAGCTGGACTTTCAAATGTTGCTAAGATTTAAAAAAACCCTATCATGGAAAAGTCAGTATGAGACAGGAAATGAGGGCAGACACATCCATTCTGAGTCCAAGGACTGAGAAGTTGTATGGGGCCCAGAGGATGTGCATGACCATTAGTAAGTGATTGTTTGGGGTGAAATGAAAATGTTATCTTGACTTTCAGTTTGCATATTATTTTTTAAATAGCTTTTAACTTCCTAGGACATAAATGCTCATAATCTAATTACTTAATAAAGGGAACCATTAGAAAATTCTTCTGACATAGGCACACTATGCAAAGATTACTGAGACACTAAGGGCACCATGAGCAAAGCAAGTCTGGAAACCAGATCATGCTGTCTTCCACTGCCCCAGACTGGGTTTGACTTGGGCATTTGGCCAGGTGCGGTGGCTCATGCCTATAATCCTAGTATGTGGGAGGCTGAGGCGGGAGGATCACTTGAGGTCGGAGGTTTGAGACGTGGGCATTCCAAAGCTTTGCCTTCTTGGGTTAAAAAAAAGTCTGATAATCTTTTCTTCTGTTGGTGTCATTGTTCTTACCATTTATTTCATGCTGCTT
>CAUYRT010049662.1:0-31039 GCA_963574885.1 Lepilemur ruficaudatus
TAATCAATTTGATCTGAAGTCATGGGAATCAGAGCAATCAAAATGTATCATGCAAATCCTCTAAAACTGATTTATGTGAATAGCTGCACAACTTGGTAAATTTACTAATAATCATTTAATTGTACACTTAAAATGGAGTAATGGCATAATATGTAAATTATACTTCAATAAAGTTATCTTTAAAAAAAATCTCGAAAATATGTATAAAAAATGTTCTTATGCTGACAGCAGTGGTTAGAATGGAGATATTTCCCTTAATAAAAATGAAAAAGCCCACCAGGCAAGGTGGCTCATGTGCATAATCCTAACACTCTGGGAATCCAAGGTGGGAGAATGTCTTGAGCTCAGGAGTTTGAGATCAGCCTGAGCAAGAGCGAGGCTCTGTCTCTACAAAAAAGAAAGAAAAAAAAATTAGCCAGGCCTGGTGGTGAGTGCCTATAGTCCCAGCTACTGGGGAGGCTGAGGCAGTAGGATGGCTTGAGCCAAGGAGTTTAAGGCTGCAATGAGCTATGATAATGCCACTGCACTCTAACCTAGCTAGGGCAACAAAGTGAAACCCTGTCTCCAAAAAAAGAAAAAAAAAGAAAAAAAGAAAGAAAGAATAGCCTAAAAAAACACTTTAATCAAGTTGCTTGAAAAGAAAGAGTCTGACAACTATGAAACTGATTGACTCATTTAAAATTTCTACTATATATGTGTTTTACTTTAAGCAAATTAGATGTACCAGATAAAATCTGAATTTGCATATGAATTATTTGCTCTTGAAAGAAATTTTACACCCTCCCCCAAAAGAACTCTAAATATAGAAAACGTTGCTTCCATTCATTTGAAATAGTCTACTGACAAAAGAAATCAATGCACAATTTCAGGAAACAAAGACGAGACATACTCTGCATCCCTGAATTATTGTTCCATTCTGACACCACACACAGCTGGTGTTACTCAGACTCCAACTTCCTTAACAAGAGAGCCTGGAAAAGGTCAATTTAATATTAAAAACAAACAGACTATAGTCAGGTGTTTGGCTGATGATTCTGCAGCAGATGAAGACCCAAGGACTCAGGGACCTGGGTATTTTGTACCTAAAAAAGAAAAACCCAGCTTGCCAATCTTCTGCATGGACTCAAATGTAAACACAGCCTTTGCCCAGTGAAAGCTTGAAGGAAAAAACAGGCATGTTGCAACACCACAGTAAAATTTTTCATAATATGCACAAATACTGGAAAGGGTAGCAATGCTGCTTCCTATTCCCCTTTAGACAACCAAAAACATCTCTGATGAAAACTAGTATAAATACTAAAAGAAATAAACCAAAAAGTAAACTCTTAGGTGTTTTATTTCCCTCCTTACATAATAACTCTGTCCATCTCAATTGAAAACCAAGAAGAGTAAATCAAATTCCTCAGAGAAGAAAATGCCACTTAATCCATCTAAAAGAAGTTTAAACAAGGTACAGTATCTTTACCAAAATATCATAAAGCTTGAAACAAAGAATTACAAATATGCACAACTTTAAGAAAATCTAACAAACAAAAATATAAATATATATTTATAAAAAGATATAAATATATATGAATCAGATAAACCAAGAAGTGACTATTTGTATTTAGAAAGAGTGTCCTTAAATAGTATGCTTGAGATAAGTTAAAATATGATACCATTACAAAGGTATGAATTCTATTCACATTTCAAACATTTTCCTGAATAAAGAAAAGGTTGCTGACATTACTGGGTTTAATAAGCAAGACACTCTGAGAGATGAGATTAAGTATAGGTATTAGGTGAGGTGAGCATAAAACCTAGAAGGACTGATGTTCTGTCTTTAAATAACTTTTTATCCCCCAACACACCGTAGACTTTCACAGAGCAAATTATTAAATGGGCAAATTAAATGCAATTGGAAGGATAAGGCAAGAATGACTAATATAACATCTAATAATAATAGGTAACATTAATGAAGACTTTAATAGATAATAAACATCTTAAGGCATTTAAAACTCACAACATCCCTATGACTTAGTACTATTTATATCCCCATTTTACAGAGAAAGAAAATGAAGCCCAGAGAAGTTAGCCAGTAGAATGAGGATTCCAGCCCAGAAAGTCTGACTCCAGAGCATATAAACCAGGATCCATGTTCCCTCCATTATAAAAGGCAACAGGATATGAAAAAATGCAGGATTATTTTTGATAGGGGGCTGTGGCTGGGAGGAGGAGTGTAGAAGAGGGATGATGTTGGAAAATGAGTTGAGAATCATTGTTTTGCATGTAAAAGAGGTGTCTATGATGATAATCATGGGATGAAGGTTAAAACGAGATTGAGAATCACATTAGGAGAACCCGGAAAGTTCATAAGTAATTGGTAGCAGGGGTGAACATCAAAGAGTGAAAGAGTAATTGAGATCTGAATAGCTGGAAATACGGGCAGATCCAAATATAAGGCCTTGCATGAGAAAAGGCATTCAGGAAAAAGCAAACAAACTCTGTTTGGCTGCAGCTTATATTCAGAGTAGCAGTGGGAGTTAAGCTAGGAGAGGAAAGTTGGGACCATATGGTGGCTAGCTTTGAACACCCAGGCAAAGAATTTATATTTAGTTCAAAAAGCAATGAAGAGTCATTGAGAGTATTTTGAACAGGTGTTGGGCATTGAAGAATATGATCAGCGAGCTAGCTGACACAAAAGAATACAAATTGTGTAATTCCATATAAATTAAGTTCAAGCCAAAACTAATATTAAATCATTAAAATCAGAAAATGGTTGCCAGGTGAAGAGGGAAACTGTTTGGGAGGAGCACTAAGGACCTTTCTGAAGTAACAGATATTCCGTATCTTACTTTGAGTGTTGCTGCTAGGAGTGCATACAATTATCAAAACCCATAGAATCTAATACCTTTGCATTTTATTGTATGTTATTATATCAAGAAATAAAGGAAAGAAGAAGGGAAGAGAAGAAGGGAGGGAGGGAGAGAGGAAGGAAAGAAGCAAGAAAGGACAGAAGGTCAGTCACCTACAGAATGGACCAGGATATGGAGGAAGGGGAGCCAGGGAGATGAGTTAATGTGACTATTACAGAAACCCAGAAGAATATGTGAAGAGAGAACACTGTGGATGTAAAGAGAAGCAAGAAGACTGATCATATGTAAATGAATGTATACAAACATTAATATAAGTCAATATAAATAAAAGGATACATGAATTATAATTTCATTCATCTTGCCCCTTCGAATGTAAACTGTCAGATGGCAGGGACCAAACTTAGTAAGTCTTTCCATTTAAAACAATTCTTTCCCATTTGTGTATTTACTGCTGCCACTTCTATTATTGCTTATACTCTATTTTACATCAAATACACACACAGTGTGTTGATAATGCTACTGAGTACAGTATTCTTTGTATGAAAAACTTTAAAAGATTGCTTATCGTGTGTCACAGAGGCTTGCCACTTTACCCACCTATTTTATTTAAGCATAACAACAATCTCATGAGGTAACTATTATCCCCATTCTACAGAGAACTGAAGCTAGGAGACAAGATGCCTAAGGCAACATAGTAAATCTAGGCTCCCTTGTCTGCCTAATTCAAAGCTCAGATTCTTAAGCTATATTCTTGTGCTATATATTTATATTTAAAATAACTAACAAAGTAGAACTGCCTGGGACTAACTCGGACAAAGGGTGAGAAAGTAAGCACAGATGAACTCTTAATCCATTACGTATATTCATCTCCACAGCTTTCAAAACGCTACACTAGTTAACTAGGGGCTATTAAAGGACTACCGTTTTATAAGCTGCCTAAAACAATATGTGGATTTGATGTCAGTTGCTTTAGGCATTAGATGAATATGTTTATAAATTCATATTTATGATACATATACATAATACGTTATTTCAGGTCAATTCAATCTCTATGAAATCTAGCTTCATGAAGTTTGAGGACTTTAAAAATTATTGCAAGTAATGTTAAATAATTAGAAAAAGTTCTTTAAAAAATTCAAGTTCAATTTAATTTTTAAGGGTGACAAATGTCATCCTGAATCTATTTTTAGAGAGGTTTTGTTTCAAATCTCTTGAAATCATGAGAATCCATAGATTTATGAGATCCTCAAAAAGGTAGATAATCAAACAGGATTACAGAACCAGTTTAATAAGAAGGAGGATCCCATTTCTAAATATAAAAACTCATAAATTCAGATCTTTCTAATTAAAGAAATATTTAGGCAAGAACTGAAGTATATATAAATATAATAAAGTGATTTCCTAAGACATAACAAACAAGAAGTAATTCATCTTGTTGAGAGAATAAATGTTTTAAAGGCCATAATAGAATTTACATGAACATAATTTTAAATGTTCTAGGTAAATCATTCTTAACCTATTTGTTCAAACACAATCTCCAAAGACTTCTTCATGGCAGCATGTTTAGTGAAATCTCATTTTCCAGGTTATTTAAGACTTTTACAAGTGCAAATAATTTCTCCAAATTCAAATTAGTGAAGTTGTACTAATACCACCACTTTTATACTTTACTATATTTTCCCTAGGAACATATATTCAGTGGGTGACATAAATTACTCCACTCTAAATAAGCATTCTTTTATCTACCAAAAAAACAATTGCTATTGTTTTAATTTCATAACCAGATTTACCACTGCTGGGAGAAATTAAAGACCTAAATAAAAGGACAAATATACTACAGCCATAAATTAGAAGATTCAATATTGTTAAAATATCAACTCTCCTCAAATTACTCTATAAATACAGTCTCAATCAAAATTCCAGCAGGTCTTTTTGCAGATATTGACAAGCAAATTTTAAAATTTATAGTCATATGAAAGTATCAAGTATAGCACAAGAATTTGAAAAAGAACAGATTTGAGGGCTTACACTATCTGATTTCAAAGGTGATCATAAAGCTATAAAGCAATCAAGATTATGGCACTGGCCTAAGGATAAACATACCAATCTCTGGGATAAAACAGAAAGACCAGAAATATATGGTCAATTGATTTTTGATAAAGTTTCCAACTCAATGGGGAACATGAGAGTCTTTTCAAGAAATGGTACGGAACAAATCAATATTCATTTACTAAAAACAAATGAACATCTACCATTACCTCACATAATACACAAAAATTTATTCAAGACTGATAGAAGTAAAACATTTGGAAGAAAATATAGGGTAAAAATCTTCAAGACTTTAAGGTAGGCAAAATTTTTTTAGATAGAGCACAAGCAATTAATAAACTGGACTTCATCAAAATTAAAAACTTAACATCAAGATAATAAAAAGGAAAGCTACAGACTATACTGTCAATGCAAATAACTGGCAAAGAATTCACACCAAAATATATATAGAACCCTCAAAACTCAATAATAAGAAGACAACTTGATTTTATAAAAAGGCAAAGTATTTGAACAGACACTTTATCAAAGAAGACATGCAAATGGCCAATAAGCACATGAAAAAAACGTACACCTTTAAGAATGAGAAAAATGCAAATTAAAATTACAACCTACTACTACACATCCACTAAATTGGTGAAAATTAAAAAAACTGACAGTACCAAGTGTTGGCAAGGATATAAAGCAAGTAAATTCCCATCCATTGCTAGTGAGAATATGAAATGGTATAATCACTTCAAAAAATGGTTTGGCAGTTTCTCAACAATAGCATTCCTAGGTAGCTCCACACGAGAAATGAAAACATATGTCCAATAAAGAAATATACATGAATGTTTACACATACAGTTTTATTCATAAGAACCGCAAACAGAAATCAACTCAGCATAGACAGGTAGATGGATGAGCAATTGCATTATGTCTACTACCCAGCAATAAAAAGACCTGAAATACCAACAGCTACAACAACATGGCTGAAAACATTATACTGAGCAAAAGGAGTCAAACACAAAAGAACAGTTGACCCTTGAACAATACAGATTTGAACCACATAGGTCCCCTTATGTGCAGATTTTCTCCCCTCTCTGCAACTCCTGAGACAAGACCAACCCTTCGTCTTCCTCCTCCTGTGTAGCCTATCAACATGAAGATGACAAGGTTGAAGACCTTTATGATTATCCACTTCCCCTTAATGAACAATAAATATATTTTCTCTTCTTTATGATTTTTTAAATAAGATTTTCTTTTCTATAGCTTACTTTATTGTAAGAATACAGAACATAATACATATAACACACAAAATATGTGTTAATCGACTGTTTATGTTATCAGTAAGGCCTTCCAGTCAAGAGTAGGCTATAAGTAGTTAAGTTTTGGGGGAATCAAAAGTTATACATGGATTTTAAACTGCATGGGGGTGGGGGGTTCCCCTAATCCCCACATTTTTAAGAGTCAACTACACAGGCATTTTTGCCTACAATCCCAGCAGAGCCCCAAGTCAGCAGCCAGCCTCAACTGATAGCTCCAGCTATCCTGGAGCTCCAGCTCAGGTGAGCCTTTAGGTGACTATAGCACTGACAGAAATCTGATTGCAACTGCATAAGAGATCCTTCATGAGACCCACCAGTGGGGCCCAGTTAACTCACAGAATTATGAAAGATAATAAGTGATACACATTTGTTTTAAGCTAATGTGTACCGGGGTAGTTTCTTGTGCAGCAATAGGTAACAAACATTGTTATATTAAATCAAGTCTAGGAAATTTCACATGATAAATCCAGATTTCTGAGGCAAGCCCAGGTGTGAACCTTCCATGTGTATCACTGTGTTAGACCCTACCAAAGACTCCTTGATCTAGAACAGTCACTGTTGTTCTAGAAGTAGCCAGAGGTAGTAAAAGAATACTCCAATGGAGTCAGTCACCGTGATTTAATAATCCATATGCATTCCAATCAGGCTCACTATTGTCCAAAATATGTCCCAAATCCTGAATCTTAACAGTGTGAAACCCTCACCAAAAAAAGAAAGGAAATAACTTTTCTAGTTCTTAAAATTACATCAGGATTG
The DNA here is from genome assembly GCA_963574885.1 of Lepilemur ruficaudatus. Taxonomy (NCBI): domain Eukaryota; kingdom Metazoa; phylum Chordata; class Mammalia; order Primates; family Lepilemuridae; genus Lepilemur; species Lepilemur ruficaudatus. Next base: position 6,965 of record CAUYRT010049662.1, read on the forward strand.
CAAATAATTCTCAGTTTTCATGCTGTAAATAAATTGATGATTATAGTAACTCATTATTTTTATTTAATAATCTTTAAAAATGGTAAGTGAACTTAGATTAGACATAACCAAGTTATCAGTATACGGTAAATTATCAGTATATGGCAGTTTACCCACTAACAAATGTTGGCTAAGTAATAAAAGTCCATATGTTCTTATTCTGTTTGTGTCACCTCTGAATGGTGATAATTAAGAGTTGTTCACTGACATGTTTTTGATATGTGCCAGTTATATGTGATACTTCTTAGCCTAGAAAATTTTATTAAACTTAATATTAACCCCCTATAAGCCCACACATATTTTCAATAATATTACCTTAATCCACAGCAGATTCAAATGTTAAAGAATATGAATGCTTGATATATGCCAGGTACCCTGCTACACTCTGGTGATATATCTTCAACTGCCGTAAACTTCATTCAAAAATGACTAGTGGTGGTTCTGTATCATTATCCATTAACTTACTGAGAATCACAGTGTGACACAGAATGGTGTATTTACTTTACATCTAAAGGAATATTTCTGGAACACTTAAGATTTCTAATTTTTTTCTTAATTCAGTAAGTGTTTTTAAGTTTATTTAAATATTTATCTATATGACTATTACTCAACTAACATCAAAAACACTTGCACCGATGAAGTGTTTTAAGTGGAGAACATTCCAACCTTTAGTGGCTTAAGCCAATGCTGCAACAGTGTTGTGACCAATCAGTGATGCCTGCCATGGGGCTAGTAGTGAGAAATACATTGGGCATTTGCCAACCTTGACCCATTTCATCAATTTCATGCAGTCTTCTGCCTTCAGATCCCCTACTGGGTCCCTTTACAGATTTCCATGATGGAAATTCCAGTCTTCTAATCAGCCTTAGGAAGTGACATTTCCCTTTCTTTAGCCAGTCTTCCCCACTGCTGGACTCTACACTCCACAGATGTCCCTTGATAATTCCCACTCTAGTACAGACGCGCTGGCCCTAAAAGGCCAATTTCCCTAACACCAAGAGTCCATTGGATAAGCCACACTGTGAGCTTAGACAGTAGATGGGCAAACTCTGGTAGAATGTGGTGGAACCACGATTTGAATCCAGGCAACTGAAAGCCAGGTCTCTGCACTTAATTGCTCCATGTGGCATGTAGTTGCTGCCATTTCTACAACATGCATTAAATTGCACCTAGATATTTCACTTCATAACTATCTGAGTCTATTATTAATACAAATAAAATACAGGGAAAATCTTATAATTTACTATTCTAGCACAGTAAATGTAACTTTTAAATAATACAAAATTTGTGCATTTTCTAGTTAAAAACATATTAATACATGCCTTATATTGACTAGAAAAAAAATAGGGGTATATCAATACCTTTTACAAAAGCAACAAAAAAAATGACCATACAATTCAGTCTAGTGTCCCATATAGTCTTATATGGAAAGTTTAACAGTAAACTTTGAACATAATTTAATGCAGTGACTATTATTAATGTTTAAAAATACACATGATCAGTAACTTTTCCAGCTCAGAATCCATAACAATGAATCTTATTCACATCCTGTGTAACTCCATGGGGATTCTATGGGGAAAGTTCCCATATATGGTAATTTTCTGCATAGACTCCCCACAGTTTATACAGGATATGAATCTGGTCGACTGTGACAATGAAAACAACAAATCACTGATAATTTCTATGTAATTTTTGCTGAACAAACTACAGACTAACAATTAGGGAGACCAATACTGAAGGGAAAGTAAGAAATCTGAGAACTTAAAAATAACCACGGGTATTTTTATTCCATTTCTGTACAAGCAGAAGTACATAAATATCCAAAAAAAAATTCCTATCTTATTTAGTTGAAAATATTCTACTGATACTAAAAATTACAGTGTTAACTATTAACAGCCAAGAAACCCAAAAGGAAATTTCACATTAGAATGTATGTTGTCAGATGGAAAGAAAGGATGATACAGTAAAATGAGTCAAAAACGTTATACGAGCTTTAGCTTTCCAAGCTCCTATATAACTGTCTCCCAATTATAAGTCCCTGTAATGCATAATTATTTTTCCATATTTGTGACTTTAGCAGTCTATGGTATTCTACTTATCTAAAGTCATATAATAACATTTTTCTTTTACATTCAATGCTCTAAGACATAGAGAAGCGTTTTTTGTGTATACACTTAGGTATTTCTATTTTTGCTTTAAGTAAGATGAAAGCATCTAAAATCCAATACAGCTAAATCTAACAATCAGATTACAGTTGTAGGAAAGGCAAATGGCTGATGTCCCTAAATTACCTAGTTTCATATGACAAATACCAATGAAAGGGAAAACAAGAGTACTAAAATGCCAAACATACTAACAGCAAAAACAGCAGTATCTGACACAATTATTTAATAACTAGATGCTTATTTTGAGAATTTATCCAGTTGTGAATAGCCACTTTTGAATGATCACACTCACTATTCACATCTCAGCCAATTCACAGAAATTACACCAAAACAATAGCCCCAAATTTAATCTCACATGTGACCAGCTGCCAAGAACGACCCTGAGATACACCTAAGAGTGTGACTCATTATTTCTTATCCAGGAGATGTTTGTTTAATTACAGTATCTTGGTGACCTAATATTGCCAGAGTATATTCACTTGACTCTCTCTCACACAATGGCTCCAAAAATTGAGATAATTACCTTGTTCTTGGTAACATGGTACCACACTATTAAAACTCAGAAGCAGTCAATTCCAACTTAATGCATTCATCAGTAATGAAAATAAAAGGCAACAGCTGAACATTTGGTGCCCATCAAAGAGAAATCGCATGGGGCATCATGTGTACTCCAAATCCTTTCCATCAGCTGGCTGCCTACCCAAGGTGATATGAACATCTAGAGAATAGCAGGGAAGATGTGTGGACCGGCCAAGCCAGAGCTAAAGAGAACTCCTTACCCGCTGCTAACACCCATCCACTATTTCCCCATCTCCACTAAGCTCAGCTAGGTGGATCTTACCTAAGCTTTGTTGGTACTTCGGTGATTTCTTTCCACCCTATGTAGATGCTCTAGAAGTTCTGTTTAATTTGTTGTAACTCCAAGAAAATTATGGAAGGAGGGATTAAAATTGATGCTATTTTGCCCCAGGGACACCCTGTTTCTCAGCAGGTAAGGTGTTGCTCTCTTCACTGGACTAATAAGGCAGGTGCTTTGGAAGACACATTAAATGTTAGACCAGGGCACAATTCCCACCACAGTACATCTTAAATGGTACCCTTGAGAATTGAAAAAGTTAAACATGGGAGGGAGAAAAGAGAAGAACTGAGCCCAATAAATGCTAATTGAATAAATATTCATCATACTTAAAGTATCTACTCTTTGGAGAATAGCTGGCTTTATCAGGGAGGATGTAACCAAATGGTAGCAATGCAAAACCAGCATTCCTTACTCCCGAAAAACAAAAGATAAAAATTTTTTTCTCCCTTTCTCCATGAAAATTTTTTCTCCTTTTAAAAATTTTAAGAGAAATTTTTTTTAATTCTGAGGAATTTAATCAATTTATTTTAAAATATAAACTATCATGAAATCAAATTAAGTACTCCAAATACGCATTTTTTCAGACTATGTCTTCCAGGTCAAAGGCTTGAACCCCCAAATATGCATTTTAATAATGACCTACCTCAACAAACCTTTATTGATACAACTTTCTTTCTTATACCTAAATTATTCTGACGACAGAAACTAAAATTATGTTTCTTCAAAACAGATAAAGAATAGACATACTATTCTCATTTTTAGACATGGGAAATTCAGTAAAGGAAAAAAGCTCAGTGAAATACATCAAGATAGTAACAAGCAGTTACAGAAGCTATACTTCCTGCTTTATAATGATTAGTCTATACATACTACAGAACACTTCCATTTCAAAGTGGCCCAAAATAGATTGACTGTGGCTAATCTATACAACTGTGGGAGATTTAGATCCACTAAGTTAGAGAGATGAGACTGATATGTTGGAGATATTGACTAAAATTATGTCAGACATAAAAGAGCATTTATTAATTCTATTGCCATAGCTGTGTAGGTCTTTAGTTTTGATGAACTAGGGCTACTCTTCTACATACATTTTCTTGGGAATTTTAAAGCCTTTTTAAATTTCTGATTGTTTGGGGGGGTAGTTAAATCAAGTATTAAAATAATATTATTTTAATGAGACAGAATATGTTATAATGTGATACCCAGGCTACTGTAAATTCCTGACCTCAAAGGTCGGAAACATAAAATCAACTTAATCCAATATTTGAAAAATGAAGACATGTCCTTCTCTTACAGGCAAAGAGCAAGGAGGAGAGCAAGAAAATTTAAAAGAGCCATTTACGATGAGAATATATAGCATCAGAAGTCAGAATAGTGGTTACCTTTTCACAAGAAGGGGAAGTAATAACAGGAAAGCAAAATAAGTTAGAAAAAATTTAACCCTTTCCAGGACCTACCACAGCATTGTATACAGTATAGATAAATATTTCTTATGGCAATTTAGTAAGAACACCCTAGGTGGCTTGCGATCCCTTCTGAACTATTTAGAATTTCAGCTGTGACTACTTTCTGAATATTCTAAATACAGATAGCTTCAAGACTATAAAATAGCCTCCAAAAGGTTGAAATCAAAGGCCTAGAGAGCTATGCCTCAAAACACAAAGAAAATACACTTGTCTTAACTCTGAATTTAGACTTAGGGAATCTTCTTATCTAAAAAAGGCAGTCCATTTTCAACACCGAATATCCATTGACAGTAAGAATCTACCTATGGTAAATTGCTTGCTTCTAGTGATAAGCAAGAAACAAAACTTAATACTTAGTAAAGGTAAAAAAAAAAAAAAAAAAAAAGCTAAAAATCTGCATGATAGTATTCTGTCCTCTGAATGGTATTCTGTTCTGCTCAGTAATCTGGTAGCTATGGAGACTAAAAGCAGCAAGCAGTTTTCAAACACAGCACAAAGCACATAAGTAATATTATCAAAAGATCAGGTTTGATGATCAAGAAAGGCTGTGTGTCTAATTGGTAAAACTGGCCAGCCAATGTTGGAGTCACTAGTCCAGGAACCCAAAGACTCCCACACTGAGTTTCAACTTCCACTTTCAGCTAAACCAAGTAACAGGACTAATTTTTAGTACATACGTATTTCTGTCCATATCTAGGCCCCCACCTAAGCAAAATTTCATGACTGAAATAAAACTGGAAGATCTGTGCCACTTAATAATCTATTTCTATTTCTTGTATGATAATAATTCTAAATGTACCATTAAGTAAATTCAAAAATTATTTTTAAATTATTAGGAAATAATATTGTCACATGCTGAATGGGACATTTTATGTCACAGTTATTCTATCACAATTTTGATTAGGCAATGTGGTAGTTTCAGAGATAGGAAGCTTCCACAGTGAAACAACAAAAATAATTAACCTTTTAAAAAAGCCAATCAAGAAACAAAAGAACAGAGGATTATTAGCTCTCTTGAAATGCTACTATTCTGCAGTAATTATCAGCTATGCACAAACAGTCACACTGATCACCCGAGAACAGAAAGTAAAGGTCAAATTACAAGTTCATAAGGAACAGATTTCCTAAATTCCTGCCCTAACCCCCTTCTCCCTGGCAATAATTGCCTTGCCAATGTTTAATGCTCTAGGCCAGCAGGTTGAGTCTCTTAGAAATTTTTAATTGTCATCTTTGCTTGTAGATGATGACAAAATATTCTGTAGAACCTATACAGCTGCATTGACAAGTTAGATTATTATATACCCAACATTAAATAATTCTCAAATAGGGTGGTTATCAATTCTAGCGGTCTACAACTGCTGTTCTGTCTAACCCATTGTACAGGGCCTGCTCTGCACCAAAGCAATTTCATTGTATAAGTTTTAAGAAAGATACAACACTGCTGGACTGTGATGCTATCCAGCATATCAAAATTGAAGCTATTGTGAAAAAATCCATCTTCAAAAATAAAGCTATTTATAAATATGGAGGAAGAATGTGTAATGATACTTTTCTCTCTTTAGATGAAAAATGTAAGCACTTCTTTCCTTTTGAATAAACACTATCATTTCAGATCCTTCTAGTAGCTATTTTAGGGTTTAAGCACCATTACTGAGCCCACAACAATAGATCAGTGACAGGCCTGATCCCGTCAATTAACACGTTCTGGGGAGGCTGCCGGGATCCCGGATCCCGCCTTCCTACCTCCCTCTTGGAGGCCTGGTTTTGACACATTGACATCCGTGGCCCTAAGGATGAATAACCCAGTCAAGGGGAATCCCTTTCCTGAGACCAATTCCTTTGTAATTAGAGCCAAAATGCAAAACGTCATTAATGACCTAAGGCGAAGTGATAAGAACTCCAAGCCAATGAAACCATGACAGCAAGCAGATTTCTAAATAGCAGAGAAGTAGGATCCATTTACTTACATGAAGATTCAGTGCCAAACATGGCTGGCTCCAGAGGCTGCCTTTAAAAAAATTAGAAGAAAAGAAAAAAAAAATGAAGAAAAGGCCAGGAGAGCGTGCTAGCGAGCGTGTGAGAGTGAAGAGATGAGCTAGCGACACAGCAGGGGTCATGAAGCCAGACAATGCAGTTCAAGCTGTGTCCAGCTGCCAGATTCTCCTCTTACGAGCTTCAGTTTTCTCCCGTGTGACTGAAGAGCAAGGTCTCTTACAGCACCAAAAACCGAAGCGCTGCTTTGGAAAATCCACTAGGCAAAGGCAGGCCGACGTGGCTCCTGTGGGATGCAGTGAGGCAAGACTAGGTAGCAGCACGGGCAGGTCTGGGAGCAGCAGCAACAGCGGATACTGCAATCCCCAGCCCTGCTGTAGCAATAAGACAATAGCAGAGCTTATGCATACGCTGGATGACGTCAGGGACACTGCACAGACCAACTGCGCTGCTTGAGCCAGAGGCTCCAGGGGCTCCAGGGGAGCAGCGCGATTCAAAGGGGAATTCCTTTGTCACAAAATGCACAAGGCCAAGAGCCACATATATATTCCCTCTCCTGAGGAGTTCCTCATCCTGTGACACCAGGCAGTAAAAGAGATCTCAAAGAAATTTAAATATTGGCTTTATAGCAACTAACCACAAAGACATCGTGCAGTTCCTGGTTTTATGCAGCAAATAGAACTTTCCAAGGGAATTAAGAAGATCAGAAATGAGAAAAATAATCTACCTTTAAAAGTAATTATGGAAGAGTTCGTTGTTATTTTCTCTAAATTTATGGTAGATTGAAAGATTAAGGGTTATACATTCAACCACAAATGTGAAAATAGGTATACTAACATTCTGTGCATTTAAATACACACAAATGTAACAGTAAAATAATAGCGTAGGTACTTAGAACACTGCTTGGCACACAATGAGCACTCAAATGTTAGTGATTATATTATTAGTTAGTTTGCAACTATTATTCAAATGTGAAAAACACTGCTCTAGGAATATATTTACGTACATATATTTCTCCTATTTCTTCATTTTGCCTTAAGTGAATTTCTGTTAGTTTTCCAGAGTAATCCAGTCATTTTAAGGCTATGTGCATACATCTGTGTATACCTGTGTATGAATGGGCACTGTGACTAACGTATTATATTCCTTTTTAATCTACCCACACAGAGAAATAATTGAAGAGAACCACAGTGGTGGTTCATGCCTGTAATCCTAATACTTTGGAAGGCCAAGGCAGGAGGATCATTTGAGGCCAGGGGTTCAAGACCAGCCTGAGCAACATACCAACACCCCATCTCTACAAAAAAAAAAAAAATTAAGAAATAATTGAAGATATTAATATTTTGTCTCCTGACTTTTGTCACTGGACAAATAATAGTCTTTCTGCACTACCTTATTCTTAGAAATCTGTTTTTTAGAGAAAACATCAGAAGAAGTCTATGAACTTTCATTAGAATGCCTATCCAACATAAGCAAAGAAAGTTTTGTTTTAATGTTTTAAAAATACAAACAAGCACAAAAAGTAAATATACATACATATGTAATCTCATAATCCCACACTTTTTATATCATATAGAGTAGGAAGTTTCAGAGTTCAAGTCTCCTCTCCACCCATTCATCCAATAATTTCTTGTGTTTACAAAGACACGTCTTTATATAGATACAGGTTTTAAACATTAAATTCTGGTGTGAATGTGTAACTGCAAATTACCATCTAAAACATCATTGGTGGCTTTTCTGGTCAGTATATGTAGTATCTACCTTATCCTTTTAATGGCTGCATAAGATTTCATTGTATGAATGTACCATAATTTATTCAAGGTAACTTGATATTTAGCTTACTGAAAATGCTGAACCACTAAAAAGAAATAGTGATACTACTACATAAGATAAAGAACAAATCTTTTGTTGTGGGAAAGAATAACAATAGCTAATAACTACTGAGTGTTTACTATATGCCAGGCATTATTCTGGGAACTTTACATGTATTAACTCATTCAATCTTCATAATAACTCTATGAGGTAGATACCACTATTATCCACATTTGACAGATAGTAAAATAATTTGTCGAGGTCACACAGGTAGTGAATGATATTCTGGGATTCAAGCTCAAATCTGGTTCCAAAGCGATGCTCTTAACCACTCTATCATAATACCTCTTGAACAATGAATAAATAATAGCCAAAAATATATTTTAAGGATTCAACTGAAATGAAGGGAAAATAGAAGTTGAAAATGTGGAAGAAAAAATCCTTAAAAGAGAAAGGTCACCAGAGAAAACTAAAAATGACAGGAAAGACTACTGAAAATTTCAGGAATTAATAAAAATGATACCTTCAAAAAAAATCAGTTGGGCCAACAACCAACGGGGAATATCAAAAATGGTGTTGAGAAAAAACTGTAGGAAGTGGAAAAGGGCAATACATTTCAAAAGGGTTGAACCTTAAAGCCAAAATATTACCTTACATAGATCTATTTAAAATTGTATATGAGATGTTATATATGAATAGTCACTCAAACGGTGAATGGACCTGCCCACCACAAAGGCAAGAGAAGAAGCAGAATGAGAAAATGGTCCCTGGGTAAGAGATATTGTCAAACAGAAACTATGGTTTATGCAATAAATAACTGCTTTGCCAACGCATTTATGTTGCTCCTTTTTTCAGTTCATACATGGAGAGATGTGTGTTGTGTGTGTGTATGTGTATATATGTGAAAAGACATTCTTCTGAGGGTGTATATTTATTACTTGGCACAGACTTCTAAGAGTAAGTTAAAGGCTGTAATATTTTTCAAGAAGTCTACTTTTTAGACTGTAACACGATCGGTATGTTAAAAAACATTAGGTGTTTCACCTGCCAGCAAAATTGCACACAAATCACATCCTCTGACTCATATGAAGGTTTCTGTAACCTGGAGGCCTGATGAGTTTCTTAACACTTTAGAAAGGCTTGGATCCACATCACTGAAAACTCATCATTGACAAAAATGATTCCAAAAGTTTAGTTCGTTCCAATTCTATCCTCTAGTCAGCTCAGAGAATGAACACAAATTTTTATGTGTTGCCTAAGGAAAATGTAATGAAGGAAAATGAAGGAAGAATAAAACTGATCTGATGTCCCTCACCGGCCCCTCTTCAAAAAAGCATACATTTTAAACAAAAGTGATCTTTGTGTTATCCATTCTATCTAATTATTCCTGCCTGTGATCTTGCCCTTCCATTAATAAAGGCAATATTGTTAATTTCAAGATAAAATTAGCAATGAAAGATTAACATTCAAAATAATTTTATGATCAAAAAATAATCATTAAATTAGAATGCTATTGATAAAGAAAGATAAGTGAAAATCTTAAAGTCAATATTCAATTTTAAAGGAAACCCTATTCATGCATTCACTCAATAACTATTTCCTGGGAGCCTCATGTTCTACTCTCTAGGAGTATAGGCATAAACAAACTCCCTCCCCTGTGAGCTTATAATCTAGTGGATGAGACCCACAGACAAACACAATATGTCAAGTGATGGTACATATTATGAAGAAAGATAAAGAGGAATTAAAGGATAAAGAGCAATTGAATGGGAAGTTTATTTTAGGTAAAAGTGTCAGGAAAGGCTACTTTAAAAAGGTGAAATTTCAACAGAGACCTGAAAAAATTTCATGGATAACATGGAAGAGTATTCCATGCAAAGGCCTTGAACGTAAGTATTTTTGGCTCCTTAAATTTTTTTTTTTAGAATAAATCCATTCTTGAATCATCAAATATCAGTTTTCTAGTAAGATGCCCCCTTCAGTACTATGACGATGCCATCAGAACAAAAGTGGCTGTGCTGAACTGTGCTGACAGCAAAATAAATTCTTTCTAATAAAAAAAAAAAAAAATCACTGTGCCATGAACTGTGCTGCTCTCTTCAAAGTTTAGTGGATTAAATACAGTTATATTTGGAAACGTGTAAGTATTTATAAAAATCACTATAGAACATTCAAAATAGCTTCCTACCACATCAGTTAATTTAATTAATGTATTCATTAATGTGGTAAAAACTGAAATCATATTTTACAGCACACACTACATTTGAAAGTGTCCTATCTGTGAATTTCTCTAAAACCACCTCCTTTGTTTACATTAAAGTTTTTCATTTCTATTTCGCATGTTAAAGTTGTATGGCGTACTTTAAAACAACAGAGCAATGTTTTAATGGCAATATACAAACTATAGAAAAATGAAAGAATTAATCCATGATTATGTTCTTTGGGGGAAAAAAAGACACATTTATAATAAAAAGTGTATGCTAAGGCCAGGTGTGGTGGCTCATACCTGTAATCCTAGCACTTTGGGAAGCCAAGGTGGGAGGGTAGTTTGAGGCCAGGAGTTCGAGATCAACCTGAGCAAAACAGAGACCCCAGTCTATACAAAAAAACAGAAAAATTAAACAGGCATGGTGGTGTGCACCTATAGTCCCAGCTACTCAGGAGGCTGAGGCAGGAGGATTGTTTGAGCCCAGGAGTTTGAGATTGCAATAAGCTATGATGACACCACTATACTCTCTAGCCCAGGTGACAGAGTGAGACCCTGTTTCAAAAAAAAAAAAAAAAAAAAAAAAGTATACTCACAGAAAAGCTCTTTGGTAGGATTTTACAAATTTGATTTTTTTTGCATATGGCTATAAAGAGTGTTACTCTTGCTTTAACATAATAGAATAAACCTCCAAAAGACAGGTACATTTCATTTCAAAACCCTAGAATAAAAATTCTAGTACATTAATCTTACGAGGAAAATAAAATCAAAATACACACACACACACACACACACACAAATACAGGTATACTTGCTTTAAAGAAACCCTAAGATAAAAAATTAAAAATTTACAGAACAAATCTTTTCAGGGCAATTAACTGCTTTAAAATGCTTTTATCTTCAAAAAGCATTCACCACAGAAGTCCTTTAAATAGCAAGCATTTTAAATTACCAATTTCCAAAACATTTTATTTGTATACCATAACCAGCTGTCCTGCCAAAGGCCCATCTACAGGTCTAAAGGGATCATTAATAAATATTATGTAAGCAAAGTCCAATCTGAATGCACAGTGGGATTTTTATGACACTGGGTATGGAAGGTGGGTCTCTGCCCTAGAGGAAAGTTCTTCCAAAAGCCTTTGGAACTAAAGGAACTTCTTTACTTAAAAAGCAGTCTGTCAACAAACAGTGTCACCGTTACCCAAAAGTTCAAATTTAGGGTAATGTAATTCTGAATTGGTTACACAAATTTTGGGTAAAGAGGCATGTCCTTACCTCCTCACTTCACCTCCCACCCACACTTTCACCCCACCCGATCTAAGGGAATCCCCAATTACTCAGCAAGCAACCACCCACCCATGGTTAGGATAAACCTAACTTGATTCCTGAACCCGTACCAATTTATCATCTGGTGAAACTAGAAATTGAGAACACGGCTCTGCAGTTTAAAAAAGGAAGAGGCTACTTATCCATCAGAAAAACCAGGACACATTTATACTCAGCAAATGTAGGATAAAAACTGAAATTCTCTAATTCACTTCATTATGTTAACACCATCTAAAAGATAGGGCCACACACAAGCATAAAATCACCAGCACAATGCCAGAAATATTTAAAAGAAACCAGAAACTCTCTGTAGACTGTGTGTGTATTTTATTCTCTATGTGGCATAATCTGAACTGAGATGTTTGTACTTTAAACCTTTGGGTCCAGAGGGGAGAAATATGGATTAATTACGGGTTGTAATTTATTTTAAGTTTGTTTGAGAATGACCCAACAGAAATAGAAGAAACAACAAGGGTAATGTCTGAGATATTCCCTTAAGTGCTTAGCCTAAATTAATCATAATTTACATAAAACAAATTCATACATATGCAGGAATAACTTGATGCATAATACTTTCAAAAGTACACATACAACCAACATAATTTTTAAAATATAAATTCAAAATATTATTTTTTAAGTAATTCTATGTGACTAGAAAATATTTTAAATTTGATTTTACCTGTATAATCCATAATGAAGCAGTAAGCAGGAAACTGAGTTTTTTCCAAAGTATAACTCTAACAGCCACAAAATGAAACAGCTCCCTGGCCTGATGAACCACTTCTGGGGAAGCCTCCTGCCATGTGACATGAAGCACACCCACACTTCTGCTTATCTTGACTCAAGCTGCAACGGCAACGGCTAGGGCTCTGCTCTCCTTTGCCTGTTCTTTTAAAGCTGTCCTTAGAAAAGTCTCTCTTAGAAAAGAGCCATTATTTTTCCCATTTCATTCCTCTATTAATTATTCGGTTAAAACTAGGGGGGGGAAAGTCTCTTATTTCTCTAAGTGAAAAGAACATAAGATATTCATATTTCATCCCAGCACTTAATGATACAAAGCCATATAATCTGAAAGGAGTCAGTGTCCAAATCTATAGTCATCATTTTGTGATGATGTTCATTCATTTTATAGGACATATGCACACTTGACCCATGTGAAACACACTGGATTAACGTGAAAACAAACTTAATAAAGGTGATGAATGAACAATCCTTTAAAGCATATCTAAGATCTCCAAATAATTTACCCAAGACATATGGTCATTACCGAGACACACTCTATCTGATGCAATCTTTAATGTCATGTTGCCACATACCCTGAGCCACCTTTTCCCTCATTGTCAATTGTTTTGATCTTGAGTACATCCTAGCTAACACTTTAAATAAACTTTAACAATGGCTACTTCATCTTCATGCAATTCTTTACCTTGCCAAAAGACAAGACATAAACAATTTTTTTAAAGTTTTTATCAGTTTTCACTTTTTGTTTCAAGCAACCTGAATGGTTCAACAGCTTCCAATTTAGTTCTTCCCTCCAAAATTGCAGCTACTTTGAAGAAAAAGTATTGGTTGTTTAGAATGGTTTTGCTGGAGTAGTGGAATGTTTTGCTTTTATTTTATTACTTTCCTTTCCAATGAATAAGTTTCTCCATGAGAACTTATAACGTTGACAATACTATTATATAGGATTTCTAATTTTCAATATGTTACCAAAAGTACACAAATCTGGGCTTAATGTTATCATTTAACAGATCTGCACAAACCCCAAATTCTGGGCTCAATGTTATCATTTAACAGATCTGCACAATAATTTTATAAAAGGAAATGAGAAAGCATCATTTACTCAGTCATCTAGTCAATGCTTCATTCAATAAGCAGAGCCCATCATACCACCATTCTGCTACAGTCAAATGCTGTTAATTCTCATCAACCTCACCTGTCACTGTTGCTAAAATAGCCCATCTCACTTCTCAGGCCTTAATTTTCTTTTATCTTAATCTAGATTACATATTGGGAAGCTTTCCACGAGCTTTAACAATTTAATATAGTTTCTGCCTGGTAACTAAGATGTGCAAATGGTTAAAACATTAATGTCATGATTGTTTTAAAATGGCAAGCTCAAAATGCTTGATAATAACTATCTTAATTTCCACAAAACTTACAAGTGTGCTGATTGCCATTTATCAGATGTCACATGAAATGAAATTTTATGCCTTTCACAATTTAGTTCTGTTAGCATGGGTTTTTAAAGTTCTTATCTAATTATTTGAGTAGCATTATTTTAAGAGTGGTTTTATTTTTATGTTTTATAAATCTTGTTTAAGTTACAGATATTTTAAGGAAATTTATTTTATTAACAGAATGAGACCATAATGAAAAACCTACATTAGAAAATACAAGGTAAGATAGATAGATGGGTAAGTAGATTTAAAACTACAACTTCCTCACAGTTAAGTGATTTGCTATACTTCAGAAACCCAGCAGAGTGGTTAAGAGCCAGGCTTAACAGAGAGAAAAGCCAGGCTTACTCAGACAGAGAAGATTCAAGTCCCATCTTAGCCACCACTTACTAGTTGGATGATCTTAAGCAAGTTTCTAAATCTCTCTGAGCCTTGGTTTGCTCATAAATTGACAAAAGACCTAGAGCAATGCTTGGAACACAGTAACAGCTAATAGATAAAAAGCACTTTGTGTGTACCAGGCATTGTTCTTATTCATGCATTAATTTATTTAGACCATAAGAAAAACCCTATGAGGCTGGGCATGGTGGCTCATGCCTGTAACCCTAGCACTTTGGGAGGTTAAAGCAGGATGATCACTTGAGGCCAGGAGTTGAGACCAGCCTGGGCAACATGGAGAGACCCATCTCCACAAAAAAAAAAAAAAAAATCTTTTAAAAATTAGCCAGGCATGGTAACCTGTATTATATATTAGGTTATTAAGTACAAAATGTCCAATTTCCTTAAGTACTAACTTTGACAGTTGATATCTCTGACATTTCACTTTGACACTTCTTGTTTTATTTTCATTGTGAAGGTAAATTCTTATTCTTTCAAACTTGGTTTGGCTTGTGATTATCTTTAAAATTTCTTTAGAGCAATTTTTGTGAAACCATGAATAAGTCAAAAATGCATGTTATTTTTGAATATGAGTTCCATCGTGGAACCAATGCAGCACAGACAGCTCAAAATATCAACAAAGTGTTTGGCAAGGATGTGGCTAACGAACGCACAGTAAGTCGATGGTTTGAGAAGTTCCATTCTGATGAGTTTAAATCTTGAAACTGAGGCATGTGGGCAACCTGAGACCAAGGTGGATAATGATGCGCTGAAAGCTGTAGTGGAAGCAAATCCATCTTAACCTACTCGTGAATTAGCCACAAGGTCTGACGTTACTAATCCAACAATATTGGACCATTTGAAACAAATAGCTTCTGAGTAAAGAAGCTGGATAGATGGGCATCACATGAATTAAAGAAGTCTCAGAAGAAAAATCGTCTCAAAGCTTGCCTTTCTTTGCTGTCACGATATAAAAGCAAAACATTTCTACACCATATTGTTAAGTGTGATGAAAAATGGAATCTTTTTGACAATCGCAAGCATTTGCACAATGTTTGGATGAAGATGTAGTGCCCAAATACAGTCCAAAATTGAATATTCATCAAAAAAAGCTAATGGTGTGTGTTTGGTGGTCCAGCTCTGGTTATTATCCACAACAGCTTCACGAAACCTGGTCAATCGATTACAGCAGATGTCTACTGCAACCAATTGAACAAAACGAGGGGGATGCTTGTTATTAAGAAGCTGAGATCAGTCAACAGAGACAGGCCAATCCTCTTGCAAGACAACACTTGACCACTGGTCGCACAAACACTGCTCAAACTACAGCAGCTGGACTTGGAAACTCTGTCATCCACCGTATTCACCAGACCTTGCACCAACTGACTACCACTTCTTCCAGGGTTTGGACTGCTTCTGGGAAGGGAAAATATTCAATTCTCAACAAGCTGTGGAAAACGCCTTTGGCGATTTCATCACCACTTGCTCTCCATGCTTCTTGGCTGCTGGCATACACAAGCTACCGTTAAGATGGCAAAACTGTGCCCATAGTTTAGGTACATACTTTGATTAATTGTACTTCCTTATGTTTGAGATACAATAAACTATAAACTTATGATTCAAAATTGGATATTTCATATTTAATGACCTTAATAGATGAGGAAGCTGAGGCATGAAAGACAAATAGCTTAACTTGCCTAAGGTCACACACCATACTTAGCAGAGTCACTATTCAACTACAGTAGCCTAGCTCAGAGTCCCTGTGCTTAACCACTATACATACTGCCTCTCTAGATCAATAAATGGAAGCAAAAAAAAGAAAAATAATTTCAAAAAACTAGGCTTGATGCTTCATAATAAAACCAAACCTACAGTTGGCCAAATATTACAGTTCAGAGTTTACAAAAATTATTTTTTATATTCTATATTCAATTCCAACAGGTAAAAAAATTAAAGAGACAGAATGAAATGGACAATGTTTAAAGTCATCATGATAGCTTAAAATGAGAATTGCATTAGCCAGTTAAACAGAAATAAGTACTCAAATGCAGAAAGCTATATAACCATAAAAGGACATGCACTATCCATTGCACACCTAGTAACCACCAAGTCCCTCTCCACTTTTTCAGTTCTCCAAATGTCACAGTAGATACTACTTGCCTGGACTCTATAAAGACTTAGAGCAGGTTCATCTGACTGTAATCTCAAAGCTCACTCAGGAGAGCCTTCAACCTACCTACCTCCCCAAGAATTTTCTCTATCCCCATCTCACTCTCAGCAAATGAGACTTGCTGGTTTGCCTAGATGCACCTCCCCAATCACATCACAGTCCTCCCCAAAATCTATACCAATGCACCTAAGTCAGAAGCTCTTCTCAGATTACCTGTTCTAGCCTATTGGCCATGGACCACTGTCCTACCTACAACTTCCTGAGGCAGTAATAAGTTATACTTACTGCACTCTACACCCTTGGACCCCATCCCAGATTCCCATTACAACTTAACCCTTCATGATCCATGCTAAAAAAAAACCATTGTTATTGAATCAAGAGATCTGAGTCAACACTGCCACTCACTACTTCTCTGGTTGGAATTAAGTCCTAGAACCCTCCTCACTGGTAAAATGAGGAAGTTGATGGATAATTCCTAAGATACAATCCAATTCTAATAATCTAGGATTCTACTTCAAACCAATTACAGCTGGATGAGAAAACTTCATTACTCCTGTTGATAACTGTTCCTCCTCTTCTAGCCCACACCATCCCCTCTTCTCTCTTGCTAGAGCTCTGGGAACAGCCCCTCCGCAAGGGAGCCAGGGTGCACTGTCCTAGTCCAGTGCATTTATGTCAAATGCTGATGCTCCTAGGGAGCCTCCTTCTATTCACAGGCACACATTCCTATCTAGACAGGCCCCCAGTGATCAGGCTAGAGGTGAGTAGACAAATACACATATACACACTTACAAAACACACTTGGAAATAACTGTCAGAGGACCTGCCTCCTGGAGGGTTCATGGCCTAGTGAGTCACACCTCTTAGGACAATGCAGCATGGGTACCAGCAATAAAGCTTCTCAAGGAGACCTGTCCTTCAAGCACTGGACTGAGATAACTGGACAGAGTCCTGGGTTTTCTGCAGATGACAGCTCAGGGGCTGAGCCACAGCTCTCCTCTCTTTCCCTTTCATGGCTTTCCTGTTTGGAGTAGTTCCTGCCACGGGAGTCCACAGTTCTCTACCCTCCCCAGAGGAGGAGAATGAGGATGGCTCCCACTTCACTCTTACCTCTTAAATCCAAAAATCGTAACTTTACCACAATATCTTAAATCTCATTTCCAACCTATACAATAACTCACTTTGTTACTGCACATATTTTAAAACCCCAGGATTGGACTATGAATGCTTACCCTGCTTTTCCACATTTCAGAAATGATAATATGGGGTTTTCCCTCTAGTCTTGATTCTCGTGAACATCTCAGAGCTAAGCCAAAATGCCTTAAGGTTCTGTCTCATCCCAATTTCCCCTTCCTACTAAGTCAGAACAAACTTTACCTAAGATATCTCATTTTGCTGCTCTCCCCAGCCTCTTACCACCCCCAGCCGGGGTGATAAAAATTTCCTTTTCACATTTTGTCATCCTTTGTTGGCTTTGCTTATTGAGCCTACTGAGCCCCAAGGCTACCTCATGGCCTACCTCAGAATGTAAGAAGACTCCATTACAAAAAAGATTCTCTGGATGAAGAAGATTTCTACAGAGTGAGCCCAACTCCTCCCATCAGTGAGTTCTACCCCCAATACCTCAAAACTCTTAAGTAAGCTAAGACAGGTGAGCATCAAGCACCAAGCAGATAATAAAACAGCCCTACGAAATGAGGAGGGAATCCAACTATTCAACTCACCACCATGACCCAAACCAGTGTTTTACATTCTCCGCAGTACCGATGTAGGCAAAGCTAAGAATCATCATCAGCAAGCACAAAAGCATGGGTGAAACTTGATAAGGGATCTACTTTACCAAACTCCAAACCTTCAGATAAGGGCTCTTTCTAGATAGACAACACACATTTATTATGCTTTAAAAGGATGGTGGCAATGGTGGCAGGATCCACAGTTCTCAGTGGCTGCAAAGCACAGACCTCTTATAAACTAGCAAGGCCACTCCCTCCTTCTTACATGGGCCCCAAGAGAATGACATCAAGTAACCACAGCTGGAAAGATGGGAGAAATAATTTTTATAAGAGGTAGCATGTCGTCTCCCAACCATTCATGTTTTTACTCTACCAGAAATGACAATAAAAAGGACATTGGGTTTAAGTGTTTAAGGTCAACCAGTAAAAAAGAATACATATCAATTAATCTTGATATAAAATTAAGAGTCATAAAAAACTTGATTAAAGTTACTAAAATGCCTGGTAAAAATAAGAAAGATTAAGATTTTCCTCCTACAAATATGGATCCAACAATAAATATGCTTATTCATTTTATACCCTGACAGTGAAGGTCATCTTACATACATTTGAATCAAAGCTCTAATGTAAAGATCAGAATCAAAATCCAGGTTTTTAAAACAAACAAGGAGGTACCCAAGCCAGACATATCCCTCTGTAGAAAAGCTTCTTCAGGCAAACCACAGACCTTCCTGTGTGATTTTGGTCTGTTCACCTTGTTGGCAAAAGGAACCAACAGAAAATAAGCAAAGAAAGTCACAAAAACAGTCATGAATGGACTAGTGTAGCTTGTCCCAAAGGCAAAAAACAGTGGAGAAATTCTTCAAGAAATATGGTAGTTATTCAGCTAGAGTTATAGGTAAGCAAAGATCACAAATTTCCATGGTACTCCAAACCACAAATCGTTCTTGATGTTTTATAACAGGGGTTGGCAAAGCCTTTCTATAAAGGGACAAATAGTAAATAGTTTAGATTTTGTGGGACCATCCAATGTCTGTCACAATTTCTCAACTCTGCTGTGTCAGTGCAAAAGTAGCCATAAATAATACATAAACAAACTAGTATAGCCGTATTCCAATAAAACTTTATTGATAGACTCTGAAACAATTCCTTACAATTTTCACATATCATGAAATTTATTATTATTTTAATTTTTTCCAACCATTTAAAAATGTTTAAAAAAACATTGCTAGCTTGCAAACTACACAAAACCAGGCAGCCCATGGGCTATAGTTTTCCAACCCCTATTCTATAATTTTTACTTTACTTGATTTGACCTTTCTCTGAATGAGCAAGTCTTGATCTTCAATTAGGTAGGTCTCTGCCATTGACAATATCCACAAACGTAATGGATTTCATCAACTGACTGATAGATCAGGGTTGGAAATTCAAGAAAACTTTTGCCCCAATTCCCTTCATTTCTAATGACACTATGAGCAATACCTAGTCTTGACTTCCCACACTACCTTACTCATTCCCTATCACGTTAGAACTGGTGGTAAACGCTGAACCAACTTCTGAGAAATCTCCAATCACTTTCACAGGATAGCAAAAACATCTCCAACTGGCATATATCTCCAGCCTCAAAGATTATATAAAAATGGAAATCATTGGTTAAGATTTCCCAGTTTCCCCAATTATATTATAAGCCAGACAACTTTCTCTAATGCACACTCATGGTACAAAATACAAGCAATAACTAGTTTGGTATAAGAAAATCTGACCCCGTTCTCCAACAATAGCTGAAAGAGAATTCTTGAGTAACAAAAGACTTAGACGGCAATCCTAACTGCATAATTAAGTAGTTTGGTTAGGCACTATACAACAGTACCTAATTTATGAAATTAAGAAGTTTAGATTATTTCTGTGATCTTTTCTAGCTCTAAAACACAACAATTCTATAACGAACTACATTAATCATGATATCTGACCCACCTCATTGAGGGTTTCAGCATATTTCTATTAAAGTTCACGTGTATGACATCTTCACTTTTCATTATCCTTCAGCTAAGAGGCAGATAACTTCCTCTCTGCTCTTTTATCTCTGGCTGTTTGAAAGGCTATTGAAAATATATTTCTAATGACGACAACAGCTACCCTCTTAGCAATAACCCAGTCTTAACACAGATATAAAACAAATTCCAAGAAAAAAATGCAGTAAAGTATAATTCTTGGGAAATGTTTCTAGAGACAGACATTTGTGCCTGCTACAACCATAAACTTCAAGTTATGGAGCTTCCCTATAACAAAAGCACAAAGTCAGGTCCTTTAGCTACCACAGACATTAATCTTCAGAATTGCTTCATTTTTCCACAATAATCACACTCTTGGTCTATACAAACCACACTGCAGTCTGACTAGAATAAGGCAGACCTGGATTTAGTTTCTACCATTGCTACTCATACAATGAAAGTTATTTCTCTCTGAGCCTCAGTTTTCCCACCTATAAAACAGGGATGCTATATGTGGTAATAATAGAAATGACATACACATAATGATATATAAATATCGACGAGGGAAGGCATCTACACCACACTGTTAGGCAGGAAAAATAATTTACAAAACAACAGGAATAAGATGGTAGCATTGTGGAATTTTTTAAAAAGCACACAGTAGAAAAATGGAAGGAAAATTCTGACACATGCTACAACATTGATGCATCTTGAGGACATAATGCTAAATGAAATAAGCCAGTATAGAAAGACAAATGCAGTATGCTTCCTCTTACATACAGTACCTAAAGTAGGCAAACTCACAGAGACAGAAAGTAGAATAGTGCTTGCCAGAAGCTGGGGGGAAAGGAAAACAGGGAGTTGTACTTTAACGGGTAAAGAACTTCATTTTTGTAAGATGAAAAGAGTTCTGAAGATAGGTTGCACAACAATGTGACTGTGAGCCCCTAACAATAGAGTCAACCTGTGCTTTGAAGCTTTCAAGCTAGGCATTGGCCTCTCTTCTCTAGCTAAGAAAGGCCTACATGGCATCTTCCTCCAATATAAAGCTATTTTGTCTACATTGAAAATGTTGTTTAGTGTAGCCACCTTCATCAAGGATTTTAACTAGAGCTTCTGGATAACCTGCGCAGCTTCTACATCATCACTTGGCTGCTTCACCTTACGCTTCTTTGTTACAGGGAATGCTTCTTTCCTTAAAGCTCATGAACCTATGCTAGCTTCAAACTTTTCTTCTGCAGCTTCCTCACCTATCTCAGCCTTCACAGAAGTAAAGAGAGTTAGGGCTTTGCTCTGGATTAGGCTTTGGCTTAAGGGAATGTTGTGGCTGCTTTGATCTTCTATCAGACCACTGAAACCTTCTCCATATCAGGAATAAGACTGCTTTGCTTTCTTATCATTTGTGTGTTCACTGGAGTAGCACTTTTAATTTCCTTCAAGAATTTTTCCCTTGCATTCACAACTTGGCTGTTTGGTGCCAGAAGCCTGGCTTTTATCCTGTCTTGGCTTTTTACATGCCTTCCTCACTAGCTTCCAATCTAAAGAGAGTGTAGTGAGACTCTTCCTTTCACTTGAACATTTAGAGGCCAGTGTAGGATTATTAACTGGCGTGATTTCAATGTTAGGGAATAGGAGGCCTGAGGAGAGGGAAAGAGATGGGGAACGGTCAGTTTGTGGAGTTGTCAGAACACACGTTTATCATTAAGTTTGCCTTCTACAGCTCCAGTTCATGGTGCCCCAAAACAATTACAATATAAACATCAAAGATCACTCACTGATCACAGATCACCATAACAGATATAATAATAAAGTTTGAAATATGGCGAGAATTGCCAAAATGTGACACAGAGACAGGAAGTAAGCACACGCTGTTGGAAAAATGGTGCCGACAGACTTGTTCAATGCAGGACTGCCCAAACCTTCAATCTGTAAAAAGTGCAATATCTGCAAAGCACGATAAAGCAAAGTGCAGTAAACAAGGTAAGCCCGCACATGATTAGTGTTAGAATAACTGGCTAAAAGAGTTACAAAAGTTTGATAAGAATTAGTAATATTTCTGTTCGTAAATTTTGGAAATATTAGCCCATATAAATGGCAAAGTTTATATAAATTTTAATTGTGAACAAAAAAGACATTATAAAATATAAAGAATAAATATTTCATTGTTAAATCTAATGCATAACAAGACTTTTTGAGTGAAAAAAATGGACTAGCTTGTGTAGAAAGTGACTCCTTAAATCTCAGAAAATGCACAAACCCTTCAGAAGAGGTGATTATTTATACTGCTCTCCACTGGTGGCAGCATCCCTGAAACACAAGGACCACAAGTAGGAAAGGA
This sequence comes from Lepilemur ruficaudatus, assembly GCA_963574885.1. Classification (NCBI taxonomy): domain Eukaryota; kingdom Metazoa; phylum Chordata; class Mammalia; order Primates; family Lepilemuridae; genus Lepilemur; species Lepilemur ruficaudatus. The sequence goes on from CAUYRT010049662.1 coordinate 29,620, forward strand.
AAGAGCTAATTGTTGAAACTTCAAAGATGGAAGTAAGAGGGTGACAGACCCTGTCTGCTCTCCTTTGAAAGTTTCATTATTTCCAATAAAATATGGACAGTGTTCTTTAAGAAGGCACATTGTCTACTATAAATCAACTATGAAAAGGTATGAGGTGAGAAAAGCACTGGAATTGGAGCAAGATCCACTTTAGATCCTTCTTTTGGCAACTCTGTGTCTCAGCTTTCATAGACATGCGATGTCAGTTGCTGTGAAGTTCACATGAGATACTGGTGAAAGCACCATGTAAATGGTAAAATGCCAAGAGTCAGTATTTATTATTATTAATTAAGCTACTATTATTGACTTTATGTCTTAAATAAGAAAACATCTCTGAAATATTTCTACTTATGACCTATGTATTTATTTACATCTAATAAACAAAATGCATTAGATTTTTGAATGTTAAAATGTCTAATTAATGATAAAAAATAACATAAATCTCCTATGACTGAGCCATTCTTTTATGTGGTACTCCATCTTCTCAATTTAATTCAGGGTTTTTCCCAGGACTTGTTTTGTTTTTTGGTTTTTGGGTTTTTTTCAGCAGAAATATGCCCTACATACTTTTCATAATTTATTTCTAAATTGATACCTGGGAATTCAACATACTGTAACTTGAGACACTGCTCCATGGCAGTCATTGTTTCCATAGTCCGCAGCACTTAGGCAGGAAGTGTGATATGCAAAGAAGGAACTGAATCTTGTGGAGTCTATCAGTGATGTCCTTTAGCATTTCACTAAAATCTTACATACATAACTGTTCATGAAAACTGGAAACGTTTTTATATCAATGGTACCAACCAATATGAAGACAGAGAGGCAAATGGGGGTTGATTGTGGCTTTCCATCATAGGAAACAGCTGACAATGAAGGGGATTTAAACTGGGGCTATTTAAACTAGGAAAATCAACAGCCTTTAGATTTTCCTGCTCTGCACAAAGTTAAAATAATATTAGATTTTAAACTTACATAATGTGACTTACTAACATCAAAAACTTGTTCTCATAATAAACCATAAGTAAACGATAATAAATAAAATGGGGGTAATTTTTTAAGTTATAACATATTAACAAATACATTCCAACTTCAGTAAAATTAGATTTGACAGACCTTTTTTGGCATTTCATTGAGAATAAAATATTTTAGGAATGCGCACATGTTTCTTTATTTTTATTTTTATTTATTTTTTTTTTTTGAGACAGAGTCTCACTCTGTTGCCCGGGCTAGAGTGAGTGCCGTGGCGTCAGCTTAGCTCACAGCAACCTCAAACTCCTGGGCTCAAGTGATCCTTCTGCCTCAGCCTCCCGAGTAGCTGGGACTACAGGCATGTGCCACCATGCCCGGCTCATTTTTTCTATATATATCTTTAGTTGGCCAA
>CAUYRT010049663.1:0-79079 GCA_963574885.1 Lepilemur ruficaudatus
AAAAAATTAGCCGGGCATGGTGGCGCATGCCTGTAGTCCCAGCTACTTGGGAGGCTGAGGCAGAAGGATCGCTTGAGCCCAGGAGTTTGAGGTTGCTGTGAGCTAGGCTGATGCCATGGCACTCTAGCCTGGGCAACAGAGCAAGACTCTTGTCTAAAAAAAAAAAAAAAAAAAAAAAGGCTGAGGTGGGCCAGGAAGGCCTGCGGGGCCCAAGAAGCTGGGACTGGGGCTCTGCTCCTGGAGAGGACACTGGCCCGAGCACAGCCTTCGGTGGGCTGCCCTAGGTATGTTTCTTCACAGCTAGGATTGACAGGATGGATGGAAGGAGCTAAGCTATCAAGTGCCAACCACATCCCAGGCACTTTGTAAACTAATCTTGCTTAATTTTCAAAAAGCCTGTTGAGGTAGGTCATTAACAGATGAAGATACTGAGGGTCAGAGAGGTGAAATGTGTTTCAAATCACATGGCTGGTGAGATGCAGAGCTGGGATTTGGATGCAGGTCTTCCAGTCCCAGAGGGGTTTCTAGTTACATCAGGGGGCTACACTGGCCCAGCCCCTCCACCTCTGGCATCTGTCAACTGCTCTGGGGGATAAGGCTGGGGAGGGCTCCCGCTTGTCGCCCTCTAATCACTCTCACTCCTTCCCCCTGACTCCCCACCAGGGCTCAGATCCCCAGACTGGCCAGGATTGAGCTTCCCCCTACCCTGGCCAGAGGGGCTGAACCACCCCAGGGGCTGCGTACAATGTGTCTCCTCCAATGGTGGGCTCTTCAGAGTGGGGTGGGCCCTGCTGCGGGCCTCCCCTCTGTGAGCACCTGGCTGGTGGGTCCGCCTGCCTCTAGCACTGGCCCCTGCGCTGCCTAGGGCTCGGCTCATATGACTATTTCAGAGCAGCAGCCAGCTCTGCCCCATCCCCAGCAGACCCTGGGGAACCCAGGAATACTTACAAATATGAAGAAATTGAAAACAAACATCAGATACTTCATGCAGCTCAGACAGTCGCCTTCCATGGTGCTCCGCCTACAAAACACAAGGCCAACTCAGTCCTCCCGTCGGGGAACCCCACCCTGGAGAAACCTCGGCCCTGTACCCATGAGGGTCTCAGTGACCAGACCCACCCTTGCAGCTGGTGGAGGAAGAGGGAGGCAGATAATACGCGCCTCATGGGGACAGGGATTTGCCCCGTGGGGCTGGAGCCGGCGTGCCTGGGTTTGAGCCCTGGCTCTACCATTCATTCGCTGTGTGACCTTGGGAAATTACTCCACCTCTCTGAGTCTTGCTCTCCCCAACTTAAAAATGGAGACTAAAAACAACCGTCCTCCTAGCAGTGTTGTGAAGATTAACTGAAATAACTCAATAACACGCTTAGCACAACGCCCAGCAGGTGGTGAGCACCCAGAGGTGGTGTTTCAAGCCATTACTCCACGGCAGGTGTGAGCCTTCCATTTGGTGGAGGAGAAAACTAAGGCTCAGAGCCTGGTGAAACCTGGAGGGACTTGCCAAGGTACCAGAGCCGGGACCAGGACCCAGGCCTGATAAACTTCCCACCACCCCATGTGCCCTCCCGCCACAGGACAGACTGGGGCTGTTCCTTGGTGGCTGTGGGGAGGGGCATTGCAGGGAAAATAAGGTGCAGCCACCTACCTGGGGGTCCCCCCTGCTCCTGGGGCCAGCCTCCCAGGCCCTGACGACCTCCAGCCTGCCACCTCCCTGGGGGAACCTTCCCTGTCCCCATCTCCCCATCTAAAACTACACCCATGGGAACAGGGATTAGAGATCCACGCAACAGGTGAGGAAACTGAGGCTCAGGATGAAAATATCACGTCCAATGTCCCCCAGCTTGTAAGGTGTGAGTTCTCGCAGGGCCAGAACTCAAGCCAGGCCTGAGCCTCTCTTCAGCTGCCCCCAGTAGGGGGTTTGAGCCTCAGTGACAGGGCTTGTTGCCAAGGGTTCTGGGAGCAGTGTGTTGGGGCGTCGACGACCTGAGGGAGACGATGTCTGATCACTTTCTACAGTTTCTGCTTCCTCCCCCGGGGCGTGGCTGGATGCAGTTGTCTCCATCTACAATATGAGGTCGGTAAGTCTTCCTCAAAGAGTTGCGGTGAGGCTTATTACTATTAACAACAGTGAAAGGTATATCCAAACATCACATAGCACACCATAAACCTGTACAATTATTATTTGTCAATTAAAAATAAAATAAATAATAATAACAGTAGGCACATGTGGGCAGCCAGGCACTGTGCCAGGTGCTTTGCACATAGTATCTCACTTAATTCTTGCAACGACCATTCTTGTGTACTCTGATGGCCACCAAGCCTTCCATCAGCCCAGCAAGGTGTGTGAAATATCAGAGGGGTTGAGGGATTTGCCCAAGGCCACACAGCTTGTAGGAGGCAGAGCCAAAGCCCATGTGCGGTGCCTGGCACATGGTAGGCCTGGGGGAATCTGGCCCCTCGCTGCCCCAAACCGTAATCCGACACCCTCCCCAGCAAGCAAGGCTGGCATCCTTACTGTGAGGAACAGAGCGCAGCGCGGGCTGCCTCCCACCTGCCTCGCCTGTTCCACCCCTCCCCAGTTGGTGATGACAGGACCCTCCCCCGCCCCCAGGCTGCATTCTGGTTTGAGCTGGAGTGTTGTAGAAGTGCATTTGGATCCACGGAGAGAAAAGCACAGAGCCTGCTGGCGGGAGTGGGCATGGGAGGGGTTCCTGGCATCGGAGTGGTGTCTGCCAGTGTGCACCACACGGGCGCCGGAGCCCACGAGGAAGGTCTGCCGGGACATCTGCTTTTGACTCGGGTGCTGGCCCTGGGCAGGAGGGCTCTCCTCCTGGCTGCTCTGTGGGTGCTCAGGGCACCTTGAAAACAGACAGAGCTGGGAAGGGGACGCACAGGGAGAGCCACCGAGCATCAAAGCTGGGAGGGGAGGACACTCAGAGCCCACCTGGGACAGCCTCCTTCTTATTTTATTGGGAGGGGAAACTGAGGTACCAAGTCCCCTGGTGATGAATCCGAGGCCATTCAAAGAGAAAGTCCCATGGTGAGCCTGAACCAGGGGCTGCAGGCTCCAAGCCTCTGTCCTTCCAACAGCGCCCCAAGGGCTCCTCTTAAACTGGGTGAGGGGAAGGGGAACGCAGGGTTTTCCTGGGGTCATTGACCCAGGTCTCCACCCCTACAAAGAATACTATTTATTTAGCATTTACTATGTGCCGGGATCAGTCCTCAGCACTTTGCATTCACTAACTTACAATAACCTATAAGTACTCTCATCATCCTTATTTTCCAGGGTGGAAACTGAGGCAGACAGCAGCTAGGTGACTGGTCTGAGGTCAGAGCTGGCGAAGCCAGGCAGCCCGCTTTGGAAGGGCAGGGACGGAGTGTGTAGCGTGACGGGGGAGGATTTGTCTTTACTTCCATGAGCCGTGGCCCGAATGCATGAAATGCCGTCCGTGGGTGGACACAGAATCTGATGACGCCGTCCTCCCTGTTACGGGGCTCCCGGAAACCCCTTCCGCTCCAGCCCTGCTCTGGCCTCCTCCTCTCTCACCAGGACCCGGCCACGGCCTCTGGACTGGGACTGGCCCCCTACCCCAGCGCCTTCCAACCCCGAGCTTGCCAGCTTCCAGAAGGACCTTTCCACAAGGCACATCTAACCACAGCACTCCCTTGCTGAAAGCCCAACCTCGCACAGGAGACCAGCCCACCTCTAACTGTGGACTCTGGGTCCTCCAAGACTCCCCCTGGCCCTGAGTTTCACCAACATCAGAGGAGAGTCCCCAGAGGTAGCCTTAAGGCTCACTGCTCATGCCAGTCCTTTCTGCTCAGACTGCATTTCCACCTACTCCCTTCTCAGTTAATTCCTACTCAGCCTTTAAGATTCATCATAGGCTTCACCTCCTCCAGGAAGCCTCCCCTGATTTTCCCCCTCCTGCCCCATCAAGCCAAGCCCAGTGCCTTCCCTGGTGTTCCCATGGCCTCTGCCGACCTCCACCACGGTCCCCACCACAATATGTACCATTATGTCATCAGTCTCTGTTTCCATGAACCCCAGGGTAGCAGAATCGGGGCTGTGTCCTCCAGGGACACAGCATGGGCAGTACACGGTTTGGACCAAATAAAACCCCCTAACACAGGGAGTTTTAATGAAGCAGCACATGCAGGAAGCTGGCGCTGGGCTACGGGCTCTGCAGGCCTTAGGTAAGCCATGTCCTCCTCACCCCGACAGGTAGAAAATGGCAGTGACAGGACGGAAACCAGCAGCCGGGCTCCTAACTTCCGTGGTTCCTCTCCTCTGTCTGCTGCGTCTCTGCAGGGACAGGATGGTCCCATGTGGCCTTCCTGATGCCCCACGTGTTTGCTCTTCCCTCCAGGTCTTCTTGAGGCCTGAAAGCCTCAAGCTGCACAGGATGGGAGGCCCCAGGAGGACCTGTCCCTTCCATTGTTCCAAGCCTCATCCTTGCGGCAGGCAGTGGACAGGCCGAGATTCAGTGGGGACCATGGGGACGGCTGTCCTGCTGTTTAGCCAACGACTATTCTGGTTGGCGATGCCAATGCCTACCGACTGCTAAACATCTTGACCAGCAGCCTTGACTGCGGGGACTTCATCTCTTCCGTCATGACCAAGCCTAGACTCTTTCTGCAGAGCAGTGCCGCAGGGCACCACTTGCAGGCCCACCCACCAGCCGTACCCTCCTCCAACCCTGACCTTCTAGAAGCAGCATCTGACCTGCAATCTACTCACAGTGGTTCCGAGTACAGCTCTGAAGCCAGACACACCTGGGTTCCAATCCCAGCACTTCACCTGATTTACTTTATGTCTTTGGGCAAGTGACTTAACCTCTTGGAGCCTCAGTCTCTTCATCTGTAAAAACGGGCATTTATGGCCCACACTGTGGCGTGTTGTGAGTTAAACGAGAAGTATAGTGTAAATGGCTCCCCACAGCACCTGGCACAGAGGTGGCTGTCAGCTCTTTTCATGACCATATCTAACTCTGCCTTAGTAGGTCAATCCTGTTAGATCAGGGACTCAGGACAATGCCCTGCACCCTAGGGTGTCTCCATGCTGACCCCCTCACCCGTCGGCTCTTGGCTGACTTCAGCTCCACACATTTGCAGAGTCCTCGTGCTCTTTGGAAAGGGCAAAGAGGGCAGGATGGGACATTTATTGTGTAGTAACTCACCACCAGCCACACGTCAGCTCCACGGAAGTTATTGCCTTTAATCATTCAACAAGCCCATGGAGCAGGAAGCACTGTGCCCATTTTATGGACGAGAACACTGAGGCTCAGAGAGGTCAAGTGACCTGCCCAACATCATGGAGCTTGTGTGAGTGGACCACGATTCAACCGCCGCTCAGCCGACTCCACATCTTGTGCTCCCCCTGGTCCGGGAGCAGATGTTTAGGCAGAAAGTCGGACACAAGGAGCACTGGCCTAAGAGCCTGGAGCCTCAGGTTCCTGCTCTATCAGTCACTGCTGTGTGACCTTGAGCAAATTGCTTCCCCTCTCTGACCTCAGCATCTTCATCTGTAAAAATGATGGAGCAGGAATTTGATGGCCTGCCCGTTTCTTCTGTCAGGTTCTGACTTGGATGAACAAACCTTTGCGGGGTAGAGCGGCCACAGCTGTGAGAGGCTGTGCTGTCCCTCCCCTCTGCCCACCCAGGCAGAGCTTCTCTCCAGGGTAGGATCTGGATTCAGCGGGCTCTAGCTGTTTAGCAATTAAAGGGTATAATAAATACGGCAGCTCATAAACGGGCTACCTGTATTTATTATGTACCACGTCCATTGCAGAGGACCTCCCACGGGCCAGGCTTGCGGAGTGCTGGGCTCCCAGACAGAGGCAATAAAAGGAGATGTGTCTTCTGGGAAGAGCCCCCAACAACCTCAAAGTTGAGTCAGGCAGAAAACTAGATGATGGGAACCAGAGGGCAGGTGGAGAACACGGAGGCCCGGGTTCCAGTTCAGGGCAGGGTGTGCAAGCAGAAGGCAGGCTTTGGAGCCCAGCAGAGGATCGTGTCCCGGCTCAGCCAGACTCAGCTGGTGGGGCAAGTTACAACGGCATGCAACTGCATGCAGGATAAAAATCATGCCTTCCTCATGGTGCGTGGAAAATACTGAGCGCAGGGCTTAGCACATGGGAGCTAGTAGGTAACAGTGAGGGATGGCTGGCATGCCTTGCGTTCTTACTGTGTGCCAGGGAACACACACAATGTCATTTAATCCTCACCAAGCTCCAAGAAATAGGTAATGTCATTCCATTCTTCAGGAGAGGGAACTGGGGCTCAGAGAAGTGGAGTCACTTGTCCAAGGCTACACAGCACAGAAGTGCCAGAATTTGAACCCAGGTGTGTCCCAATTTGGAGTCACAACTTTTAAGCATCATTCTCAATGAATGCTAATTCCCTTGTCCCATTCAGCCAGCCTCCTCCAAAGAGCACACCTGTCCTCACAGCTCCTATGCCACTTTATTTACCACTATCCGGGGGGAACAGCCTCCTGGGCCACCATCCACTGCCAGGCTGAGGCCACTAGACCAGCTCTGGCCTTCTCCACCCCCACAAGAGGCTTCTGAATGTAGGGACACATCTCCAAAGCCAATTAGTCAGATGTGCATGATGGACACATGGGAACTCCAATCTCTGCCTAGATTTGTCTGTTAGCTCCACCCACCCACGAGTCTTCTATTAGAAGTTAACAGAAGTTAAGTCATCACTGCAGAGTTTCCTAATTTACCTCTAAAAAGAAGGGGAACACGGAGAATCTCTGGAAGGTGACGTGAGAAAAAAATTGAGACTATGAGGTTCCACGGAGCCTGTGAGGACCTGGGGTGACAGCATCAGTGTGGGCGTGGGCTGCAGGGTCAGGCGGAACCCAGCCCTACCCCCTTCTAGCCTTGTGACTGTGGACAAATTGTGTAACTCTCTGGGGCTTTGCTTTCACGCCTGCAGATTGGGGCCGGGAGTGCCGACCTCCTCAGGACATTGTATGGAAGACTGGATGATACAATATAGGTGATGTCCCTCATCCCGTGCATGAGTGGCCCTGTCCTGGCTCCTTTCTCCCTCTTACCCTGCCACAAATAGCGCCTCTCGCCTGCTCTCCCAGACACCGGGTACAGACATTAGCTGCAGTTCTCCGGGTCAGGAGAGGGGAGGACTACGAAGTGAAGGGTTTTGAAGCAGGGAGGAGTGTGTTCCGTGGTTCTCAAACCAGGTTCCCTGAGCCTAGCAATATCCTACAGTTATTTTCAGTATTTCAATAACATCTCAGAAATCAACCTCTTAACCATAGGCTGGCTCAGGGGGCAAGCATCTTGGGTTTTGGAGCAATTAAACCACACCTGGGTGGGGACCGTGTTTCTTAGGTCATTCAGAAGCTCTGGCCACCAGGTCTGGGCAGTGCAAACACCAAGGACAAAGTTTAACATGTACTTAATAAATGACTTGGTAAAGGCAGCACTGTTCGGTGGATAAAATTCTTTAAACCCTGGGGCCCAGCAGGATAAAATGTAGGAGTCAGAATCATAGACAAACTGGACTTAGTGGGAACTGTCCTTCCCACGTGCACCTGGGAAGCTCCTTCGAGAGCAGTTCGGGGACCGCGATCCACCTGTGCTTCTGGGCAGTGTCTGCCCCAGGGTGGGCGCGAGCTGTTGATCTCCTCTGTGGATCTCGTGCTCTCAAAGCTCGTGTGCCTGTCCCAGCGACCCCTCGCCTGCCACGCAAGGGTCCCATGCTTACAGATAGGTGTAGCCGACACTTTCATGTGTAACAAAACCAGGTGCTTAAGGGTGCTATGGTTTGAGTGTTCACACCCTCCGAAACCCATGTTGAAACTTAATCCCTGGTGTAACAGTATTAAGAGGAGGAGCCTTTAAGAGGCAGAGCCCTCACGAATGGATTAACCCACTCATGGATTAATGGGTTATCCTGGGGAGTGGGTTAGTTATTCCAAGAGTGCGTCTGCTATAAAAACCAGTTCGGCCCCCTCAGCCCCTCCATGTGATGTCCCACGCTGCCTCGGGACTCTGCAGAGGGTCCCCACCAGCAAGACGGCCCCCACCAAATGCAGCCCCTCAACCTTGGACTTCCCAGTCCCCAAATCTGTAAGAAATGTCTTTTCTTTATAAATTACCCAGTCTCGGGTATTCAGTTACAGCAACAGAATATGGACTGAGCCAATGGGCTGTAAGGGAGTCTAAGGGATACTTTTCTTCGACACTACTATTTGTGTACGTGCTGGCTTAGATCTAGCCCTTGGATAACTTACGTCACCAGCGTAGCAACAAAAGAAGCTCTTGGTCGTGAAAGGTTGGGAAGCACCGACCTGGCCCAACACCCCCATTTTGGAAATGACAAATCTGAGACTGAGAGAGGGAAAAGGAGCTTGGCCAGGCTACAGAACCAATTAGAGACGGATCTGAGCTTAAAAGCCCAGCCTGGGGCCCTGTGGATACGCCACATACTCCATGCTCTACTTATTTATTTTGGGAGCGCGCGTCTGCCTTTATTAGAATACATGCCTCATAAAGGCACGGGCTTGTTTTATTCACTGGCTTATTCCTAGTGTCTAAAGCAGTGCAAGCACACAGAGGGTCTCCAGTGAATATATCTAAATGAACAAGTGACTGAATGCATAGTGGGAAAATAGCAAATAGAGACAGAGAGCAGGAGAGTCAGCAAATCAGAGAAACAAAGACAAGTTAGGAAGAGAGGAAAAGACTGAAGGACACACAGAGAAAGACAGACAAAGCAGGAAGAGACAGACAGACAGAGAAAGGAGTGGGAGGGAAGATGGCAGTGTCAGGTGACAGGGCAGAGGTGGCACTCTCTCTGCTGGGGCATTGCAGAGAGGAGAGGCAATTGCCAATTTGTCACCTGGCAGTTCTTCACGCGTCAGCGGGACGGAGTCTCCTGTCAGAGGGGCTCGTGCAGATTTCTTTTATTGGCCCAGCTTGTCCTATAAGAGCAAATATTCAATTACTGCAGGAAGTCAATAAGGAGCCGCCACAATAAAGGAGCTATTTATGAAAACCCGCCCTCCCGATGCGCACTCAGGGCAAGTGTCTCTCTAATCTGGGCCCATTAGAACTAATGAAAAGCTCTCAGCACCTGGGGTCGCTCCAGCTGGGGCGGTCTGCAGCGGGGCCCAGCCTCTGACCCCACGGCGGCTTCCAGGTGCCTTTGCAGGGCTGCCTGGGGCGCCACGTCTGCCAAGAGACATGTGGTTCCTGGCACAGGCTTCCTCTGTGCTGACGGGGCTGCGTGTGGCTGCTGAACTGGGAGGAGACCGTGGGCTCGGGTGGTCCACACCCTGATGGCACCTGGGCATCTGCAGCACTGCCCGAGCAGAGTGTCAGCAGGGTCCGGTTCCTCAAGCCCCTGCCCAGAAACCCAGACTCCCAGGAGAGAGGAATTTGATGCTCGAAAGTGTTCCTTGCCTTTGCATAAAGATTTGCCAGAAAGTTCCTCTGGAGGGCCAGCTCCCAGCAGCGGAAACGAGGGTTTGATTTCAGAAGTCAAACAGCCCATATGGAGACTCCTGTTCTATTGCACCTGTGGGGAATGCCATAGCCGGGTCCTGCTTAAACACTGGATTACAGGATAGTGCCAGGAAAAAAATCCTAGGCCTGGAAAGCTTAGGTATTCCCAGGGGAGAAAGTGGGAGATTTCCAGCCTGTTCAGATTCCCTCCCATTTGAGTGCAAGCCTGCCTGGGGTCAGTGAAGCAGGGGTGGGTGAAGGACTCTTCTCTATCTACCCACCCCTCCCTCTATCTGCCCACCTATCCATCCATCCATCCTTGTATCCATCCATCCATCCACCCATCCACCCAGCCCTCCTCTCATCCACCCTTCCTTCCTTCCATCCATCTATTCCTCTCTCCCTCCTTCCCTTCATCCATCCACGTACCCATCTGTCTATTCATCCCTCCCTTGCTCCCTCTGTCCATCTACCCACTTACCCATGTACCCATCCACTCAGTAGACGTATATTGAGCTCCTACTGTGTGACAGGTACCGTGCTAGGTTGTGAAGATGCAAATAAGCCCCTGTGCACAGGTGGGTGGTGGTACGAGGTTGGGGGAGACAAGGAAGCAGCTAACAGCAGGGCTGGGGACCCACGGAAGGGAGGGCTGACTCCCCTGGGGCAGTGGAGAGGAGGGAGGTGAAGGTGGGCAGATGAAAAGGCAGGAGAAGGGCCCCCCTCCCAAGAGCTTGCTGTGGCCCCCAGAGCTGGCATCCCGTCTGGCCTAAACATACACGTGCGGCGGGCTCTTCAGCTGCCTGCCCTGGCTCTGTCTGTGCCACCTTTGGGTACCACATGCACTTGCGTGACCGTGCTTACATGCAGGAGCTCATCAAATGCTCAGAACAACCCAATGAAGCAAATATACCACCATCCCCATGTTATACTGGGGAAACTGAGTCCTGGAGAGGGAATTGACTTGTCCAAGCTCACATTGCTGGTAAGTGAATTAAAAGTCACTTTCACAGAAAGTGCTTTGTCCTCCTGGGTGACCACACCAAATCCTCACGACAGTCCTGCTGGGTGGGCTACCGCCTTGTTTTACAGAAGGAAACTGAAGCTCAGAGAAATGGCAAAACTGAGAGTCCTCCAGAGATTCTAAGCTTTTTCTACAACTCCAGGCAAGAAGTCACAAAAGCCGTGTTGGGAGGTTGGTGGGGAGCAGGGCAGGTGTTGTGTTTTCTGCGCCCTCCTGGGCAGGACACTCCCAGCAGGGTGGACAGCCAGGGAAGGAGCCCCTGCATCTAGCAAGGCCCAAGGAGCTCTGGGCCAGGGCTGCATCCAGGGACAGCCCATAGGGCCAGACGAAGCCAGCTCAACTTGTCCTCAGAGCCTGGGCCCCTGCGCCTCAGGAATGGAGGGATAGTCCAGAAGCTGCACCCCATGCCCGGCCCGGGCTCAGGGAAGCAAGGGGGGGGGGCCTGGCTTCCTCCCGCCTTCCTCCCTCCCCTGCCCCCACCCAGCCCTGGTCCCCACGTCATCCCCTGCCCGGCCCCTCAGGCTGCCGTCCCGAGAACAGCACGGCTCATCTTCCTCTGGACACTGAGGTGTGGGTGAGAGGCCGGGTGACAGAGAGGACAACCCAGCCACAAAGACGAGGCACGGCCTCCTCGCCAGGTAGCTCCCGCCCTGTTGGATGCTGTACCCTGGCCTGAAATGGGCTCTCGCTGCTCTGGAGTCCCAACCCCCCGAAAAAAACCTGCTTTCCCTTCTCCCGCCGTCCTCCTCGTGCCCCATCCTGCTGACGGGCTCCTGTGTGTTCTGGAAGGGGACACCCGGGGACGCCTGCCGTGCTCAGGCCCACCACTCACTGCTGCTTCTGCAGGGCCCTGACCAGCTCTCCTGAGACCCTGGGAAAGTCGCCACCCTCCCTCTCCCCTGAAAACTGTGATGGTCAACTTTGAAGCCAAAGGGCATTGTCAGAATTCACGGCAGCACGAGTGTGGGAAGCCTGTTACCAGCTCCGTCATGTACTGGAAATAAGTGGGTGTTGCCAGTTACAAAGGAGGACGGCGTAGGGGAGAACCGTGGACACATGGCTCGGTCAACATAGATACAAACATCTTTCCCCCAAACAGCTCCGAATTCAGATTGTTACAATTTCGTGATAACTGAGCCTAGTAATAACCAACAGGATTGAGCATTTACTATGTGCCAGACTCTCTATACATTTCTCCTGCAACCTCTTATTTAAGCTTTACCTAGGCTGTGGGCACTGTTATAATCCTATTTTACAGATGAGGAAACTGAGGCTCAAACATAAGTGGCCTGAATTCATTTACCAGGTTAGCAAGACATGGCTATGATTAAGCCCCAAGTCTGCCGGACCCCAAACCGGAGCTCCTGATATGACACCTGCCCATGGGCTGTGGCGCCAGAGAGAGGAAGCACCATGCCTGAGTCCCCAAAGTCCCCAACCCAGTGCTGCTCTGCCCTGAATCAGGCAACCAGGCACAAGGTCCTGAGGAGCTGGCTAGAATCCTCCCCTGAGCCAGCTGGAGGACTCTGGCGGGTGACCCAGCCCTGCCATCCCTTGACAGATGGGAGGCCCGAGGCCCAGAGAGAGGCAGAGAGGAGGCCGAGGTCACGCGGTGCCTCGGGGCTCTCCTCAGCAGACCCCGCTGGGCCAGACAGCTTTATTCATCTCACCCAGATGGCGGCTCGGCCCCATCTGCAGGGAGTGGGGCCCAGGAGGGGCTCTCTGATTAAGAAGAACAGCTCAGTTCATAAATTACTCCTTCGACTCCCACTGCCCCAGCCCCTGGGCATGCTTTCGAGAGGGAGAGAAAGGAGGCAGGTGGGCAGAGTGATGGAGCAGCTCCCAGCAGGGGAAGCCCATGGTCTGGGCTGGTGCAGAGCCAAGAAAGGGCTAGTGCGCCCCGGCCAGGCGAGGGCGCTGTGGTTCAGGGCAGAGCCTCACCGGTACCCTGTGTTCAGTGTAACTGGGCTCCCACTAGCAGGGAACCTGCGCCGTGAGCCAGGCCTTCCTCGGGGAGATGCAGACTCGGATTCCCGGATCTAACTCCAGGGCCAGTGCGAGGAGGATGGAAGCAGATGAGTGCAAGCACGCTGCACTGCCAGTTCCTCCCTTCCTGCTCTCCTGGGCACCGCCAGTGCCAGCCCTGGGCTCGGTCCAAGGCACAGAGCCCAAAGGCTGCCCTGCCTCGAGAACTCAGTGGCCCCGGCAGTGCTTGGAGAGGAGTGTTAACAGCCACACCAACTCAGTGTCTTGGGCTTGCCGGGCAGGACACAGAAATGAAGCCCTGACTGCCGGGTCGGGCTGGGGGCCAGTCTAGACTCAGGGGAGGCTGTGTGAGGAGGACAGGGACAGGGCCAGCATTTACTGAGCTGCGATGATAATGCCAGGCACTGTGTTATGGGCGTTCACTTATAATGATCTCCACTTGATCCTCCAAAAAGCTCTGCAAAGTCAATGTTACTATCGTCATTGCCTTTTACGGATGAGGAAACTACAGCTCCAAGGGGCTAGAAAGGCCCAGGCTGGGAAGGGCTGGAGCTGGAATCCACAGCCAGGTTTGCAGGGACCCCAACCCACAGCTTTCCTGCTCCAGACATGGGCCGAGGCTTGTAGGAATAACAACGACTCTTGCCACCAGGTGCAAGGCTGAGCGGGAGGACTTATTTGCTCGCTGCCCGCTGGGCCTCATCCCAAGACAGACATCTCATAAACAAGCAATTGGCTGAAGTCCTGGTGTTCTGGTTAATGGCACCAACCTGGGGACATGGTCACAGCTGAGTGGGGGATAAAATCTCATTAGGCTCCTGAGGAGCAGGTGCCTTGAGGGTTAACTGTGAGCAAGGATCCTGAGTGACAGCCTCCGCAGCCCCCACGCTCACTGAGCTGGGAATGCCACAGGGTCACAGAGCGTCTGCAGTGTCTGGGCAGGCCGCTCTGCAGTCTGTGTGATGGGCCAGGCTGGGGACTCTGTCCCTGCCACCAACCCTTTGTTCTGTTCTACCCAGAACTCCCATGGGGCTGTTTCCATATCAGAGAATCTTAAAGAAGGAAGCGCCTTAGTGAGGCTTGTCTCCAACTCCAACTCCAACCGACACTGTGGTTGCTGAGGCCCAGAGAGGGACAGGCTCTTGCTCAAAGTCACACAGCACGGCTAGAATCAGGAGTGCCTGATCTGAAGCCTGCTGCTCTTCCCACCCATCGAGGCAGCCTTCCAGGACTGATACCTTCATTTATGTTGACTTCCGGAAGCACTTTACACACATGACCTCATCGGATCCTCCCCAACCACACTGCAAGGTGGGTACTCCAGTTTTCCAGAGGAGGAAACTGAGGCTTGATGGCCCAAAGTCACACAGTAGGTTGGAGGACCTGCTGGGACAAAACAGGGCTCCTTGTTTTTCTGCCTGGCTGTCCTCCAGAGGTGTGGATCCAGGGACTTTGAGCCCACCTATCCCCAGAGTGACCCTCGTGCAATCCCCCATGGGCTGGACTTAAGCCACAGAAGGTGCCAGTCCCAGGCAAAGGTCAGCGGGGCCCTCCTATCTTAGGCACCAGACACTGCACTGAGATGGCCCGTTGGCAAGGGCCTCTGGGGACAAGGCTCCACACTCTCTTGCAGAGACTTTGTTACTTTGTCAGAGGGCAAGCGGCCTGGGCAACCCGAGTGGTTTGAAGGTTTGAACTTGGACAGGACCACAGAAGCATGGAGGTCACTCTGTGTATCAGGAAGAGGATTTGGCCCCAGAACACTAGAGTCCAAGTCCAGTGTAGGTCCAATAGTCGGGTGTAGATGGAGCAGGACGAGTGGCTGAGCTCCAGGGCCCGGGAAAGATGGAGGGAGGGCAGAGTGAGGTCAGGATGCTCAGGATGACCCCCACACCCTGTCCTTTGGGCCCAGCTGAGTTCTCTAGGAAAGGCGCCCGACAGCCAAGCTGGTGATCTGGGGAAAGGCAGACACCGGGAGGAAACGAGCAGACACTCCAGCAAAAGAGAGGCCCCAGGAGCCAGGGCGGGCGGGTGTGGCAGGGAAATCCCGGTTCTGGGAGATGGTGTGGGCAGCAGGGGGTGGGAAGGAAGGCGACGCAGCCTGCTGGGGGGAGAGCAGACAGCCCCCCAGCTCCCCACGGCACTGGGGAAGGGGCCGAGGGCAGAAAGGGCAGGCTGGCTGCTTCCATGGGCTTCAGAGAGCGTCTGCTCGGTGGCCTCCCTGGGTCACCAAAGAACAAGTTTCCTCCCACCCGTTATTCTTGCAGAAATGCACACCGTAACACATTTCATTCATTTGCTCCTGCTACCTTCACTCCTTCATTCATTCCCCACTTAGCGAGCATCCTTGGCCTTGGCACGAACCCCACTGGCCAGACAGGAAGGGCTGACCCGCAGGCCTTGGGTCTAGGGGCTGGTCCTAGGTCTGGAGGATTGGCCAACAGCAGCCTCTGAAGCTCTTCTGATGACAGCCCTGCTCTGGCTGCCCCAAAGTGTCACTGTGTCCCCGACTCCAGAGAACCCCCTCTCCCTCCCCCACACACGTGGGCTCACAGCCACAGCAACTTCATCAAGACTCACTGTCCCCTGCCCAGCCTTGCACAGGCAGGAGCTTCCGGCAACTCCTGCTGCTTCACCTGGACCGAATCTTGCTTCTCATCCTCCAGGCTGCCTCCCTGAAGGTCTCGTGAAAAACTTCGTGCTAAGAAGAGCCTGTGCTTGGTCAGCTCTTACTGTGTACTCAGCCTTGAACTAAAGGCATACAGATCCTCACAGCAATCCTGGGAGATGGGTCTGCTCCCCACCACCATGTGATTGAACTGGGCCCAGAGACAGTGGGCAACCAGCCTCAGGTCACTCAGCCACAGGCTGCAAGAGCTCCCTGGCCTAACTCCAGAGCACAGGGCTCAGCCCCTTGCAGGGGTTTCTCACCTTTTCCCCACCCCTTTAGCAGCCCAGTGAGGTCTCTGGACCCCATTTAAATGCATAAAATACATATGATTAAAAAGGAGACCAATTATGCTGAAATATAGTTATCAAAAAAATTTTTTTTGATAGGGGTTTCACTCTGTTGTCTAGGCTAAAGTGTACTGGTGTCATCATAGCTCCCTGCAACCTCAAACTCCTAGGCTCAAGCGATCCTCCTGCCTCAACCTCCCAAGTAGCTGGGACTACAGGTACACACTACCATAGCCATCTAATCTTTAAAAATTGTTTAGAGACAAGGTCTTGCTATGTTGCTATGGTTCACAGAACTCCTGGCCTCAAGTGATCCTCCCACCTCAGCCTCCCAAAGTGCTAGGATTACAGGCACAAGCCACTCCTCCCGGCCTCAAAATAGTTTTTCAAACACAAATTTGTAATGGAACAATACGAATGCTTCTTTATTAACACATGGAATTCAAGATCTAGCCATGGATCTGATAACTATTATCATTCCAAGAATCTGCTGCACTTTTTGGGTGATATGAAAATACCTGCTTAGCTCTATCGATGACAAAGTCACAAGTACTGCTAATAGCACTGTGGTTTGTTGCCCGTGTTCATAATTGAAAGGAAATGCTCAATTCTGGTGAAGCCTGAGTGACAGTGAAGATATAAAATTTTCCCCCAAGTCCACCCACTGCTTGAGTTCTATGCGATCCGTGGACCCTGACATGAGAACACGCTACCCCTGAAGGTGAACTGCACCTTACCTGCGGCTCAGAAGTCTAACCTGCCTCTCAACAACTCCTGTCCCTCCCAAAGTCCCCCTTTCTCTGCAGCCCCGCCCCCAGCAGAGGGGCGGAAAGTTCACAGCACAAGCAAATGTGCCCATAGGAGCAGGGAAGGGGGCGGAGGTCAAATCCCAAACTCCACTTAATGAGCGTGGGGCGCAGAGGGAACCCCCTGAGAAGGGAGGCCACCGCGGGGACTGTGCCATCTCCCCGCTCAGGGTGGGCCCAGCCAGTCTGGGTTAGGGGGAGAACAGGGAGCCCACCAGAGTCTGAAAACCTCCTGGGGAGCTTGCTGACCCTCAGACCTCTAGGCTCCAGCCCTGGGACTTGGATCCTGCAGGCTCAAGGTGCCCCCCAGCCCAGTTTTCCCTTTCCTCACACCCGTGGGGGTTCTATATAGGCAGGTTCAGAGACCTCAGAGTGAGAAGCCCCTGAGGTTTCTTGGGGAACCAGGGCTCCAGGCCAGCTGAATAACCAGCCAATGGCCCATCTGCCTGTCAAGCCCCTACAGGCCCCCTCCCCATCATTCCTGGTGGCTGGAGCCCAGGCTCCGTGACGTCACCCAGCACGGGAAACTGCTCATGGCCCCAACTCCTCGTTTCCCACCCATCCCCCTCCCCCTGCCTCAGGATGCCACTGGTTAACTGCTGGACCCAGGCAGCTTGCGTCTGGAAACTTCCTGCCTCTGGAGAGGAAGTGGGGGGGCCGGGGTGGGAGGCGGCCGTCTTTTCTGCTCCCCCAGGGGTTTGCGAAGGGGACTGAATGGAGGAAAAGAGGTGCTGTGAGAACTGCTGCGTCCCATGGCTAGGAGCAGGGGGCTCCGGGCCTCTGGGACGCCCACCTCTGCCCTGAAATCACCTAATCACCTTTGAAGAGTGGAGTCTGCATGGTGACCAGGGGGACCTCGTAGGACTGGCCACATGCCCTTGGGCCCACTTACTAAGGGGCATCCGCGGGACCAAGAATGGGAGTAACAGGCCATCCTCATGGTTTTTGTCCTCAGAGCTGCCTTGGAACTCGAATCCAGGCAGGGAGCTGAGCCAGAAAGTCACGAGGGCAGCGGTCCCCAACCTTTCTGGCACTAGGGATCTGTTTCATGGAAGACAGTTTTTCCACGGACAGGGGCAGGGGAGGGATGGTTTCGGGATGATTCAAGCACATTACATTTATTGTGCAGTTAAACCTCTCTGCTAATGATAATCTGTATTTGCAGCCGCTCCCCAGTGCTAGTATCACTGCCTCAGCTCCACCTCAGATCATCAAGCACTGGATTCTCATAAGGAGCGCGCAACCTAGATTCTACACATGCACAGTTTATAGTAGGGATTGAGCTCCTATGAGAATCTAATGCCCCTGCTGATCTGACAGGAGGCGGGGCTTGGGTGGTGATGCGCATGATGGGGAGTGGCTGTAAATACAGATGAAGCTTCGCTCGCTCACCCACCATTCCCCTCTACCGTGTAGCCCAGTTCCTAACAGGCCACCAACTGGTACCGGTTCGCAGCCTGGAGTTTGGGGACCATAGCACTTGAGGTCATCTACATTCTATAGCCCAGGAGACGGCATCCAGCAGGGAAGGGACTTGCCTAAGGCTCATAGTAGTCAGGGCTGGACAGCGTCCTCCAGCTCCAAGCCTGGGCACTCCCTCCAGTTTTGAGGGCGGCCTCAAAGCCAGGCCCTGGGAAAGGTGGACTCTGGACCCACCACTGTCCGACCTTCTCCACCAGATTATAGACCCTTTGGTGCCTGAGGCCGTTTCTTCACTCCCTCTCAGTCCCTTCAGGGCATACCAGGGGTACGAGATGATGCCTCCCATAGGGATTCGGTAATTATGATAATCTTATCAATAAAATAACTGCTCCTGCTTCATGTGTGCCAGGACCTATGCGAAGCACTTTTCCAACACCACCTAAAGTGGGTGAGTTATCCCTGAGTCACCTGGCAGGAGGCTCCGAGAAGTGAGTAAGCTTCCCAGGGTGGCTCAGAGCCCAGACAGCGCGCCTGCTAGGTGCCAGGGCACCTGCCGGCCGACGGCTACTTTAGACGACACGCCCTCAAGGCAGAAGCACGGGTGGCAAGAATGAGCTGGCAAGCAGAGTCCTGGGTTTGAGGCCAGACTCCGAGCACACGGGCACCTGCCCTCTCTCTGACTCTCAGTCCTCCGCTGTTTTTCAGGCTGATCGCACCTCTGCAAGCCTTGGAGTGGGATCCAAGTCTCCAGCCTGCAAACCCCACTGACTCTCCCCTCCCACACTGCATCCCCCCAGGGCCTGGAGCTGACAGAGACCCTTTGAAAGACTTAGTAATCCATCCCAAAATATGCAGGGCTGTTGCTATGATAACCTGGCCCACTACACAGCCCAGATTTAAATATTTAATGGCTCCAGGGGCATTAAGGGGGCCTGGGAACTGGAAGAGAAAGGGCCCAAGTCCAAGCCAAGGCGAGGGGTGGGGGAGCCCTGGGTACTGCTGCCAGCGTAGCCCCTACTCCAGCAGAAAAGGGAGCAGAGAGCTCCGGGCTTCCCTCGCTGTATTTAGTGTCACACAGGATAAGACAGGTGGCGTCTGGAACCCAGGTAGTGGGTGAGACACAGAATTCCACAGCCGGGGCTATGGCAGGGGGTCGGGGGTGGGTGGTCCCAGGGGGAATTTCCCTTCTGCAGGTGGACAAAGGGAACTTACTTTATTCTCCTAAATGCCCACCATGCGGGGGACACTGCTAAGTTCTTACATTATCTCCTTTGAACCCACTAAAATCCCTGAGGCAGGCATGCTATTGTTTCCAGTTCCAGCAGGAAAGACTGGGGTCAGAGATGAAGTGACTCACCCAGAGCTACACAGCTGCTGAGTGGCAGACTTGAGCCCAAGGCAGGTGGCTCCAAAGCCAGAGCTCTTTCTACTCCATCTATCAGAGCTGGGCCAGAAACACGGATGACTAGCATGCATGAAGCCCCTTCTACGGGCCAGGTGCTGTGCTAAGGAGACTATGCATGTTCTACTTCCCTTGGCCCTTAAAACGACCTATGCAGTAGGCACTGTCACCCCCATTTTACAGATGTGGAAACTGAATCCTCGAGAGGAAAAGTAAGAACGAAGATCACAGGTGGGGAATTGGAGGAGTCTCAGTTCAGGCCTTAGCAGCTGACTGCAGCGCTCGGGCTGTTCTTTATCTGGCTCTTCTTAGCTCACATTTAGAAAAGTTGGATAACAAAAGATAAACAAAAATCAAATTTAAAATCCTTTTTCACCCCGGCACTGACTTTGTCCAAGCCTTCCCAAGGTGGTTAGTATAGCAAGAGGAAGTTCTTCCAACAACTTAGCAATAAAGATGAGTTGGCCCGAGTGTGGCTTCAGCATCTTGCTCTACACACGGGGACACATGCACACAAACCCACACAGACACGGTATGCATACAGATGCTGACACAGACACCACGGAGACACAGCCACACAGATATGCACACAGACACATGCATGCAGGCAAACATACGGATACGCACACATGTAGACGCACACATATACCAACAGCAACAGAGACGCACAGACACAAGTAAGCAGATACAGCCAGACACACAGGTACATATTCACATAGGTACGTTTAGGCATGCGCACACACACGCACGTACGCACACACACACACACATTCACAGATACTGCCACTCGTCACTTTCCGGCCTGAATGACCTGATTGACTATAGTGTCATGAAAAAGACACCCAAAGCCTTTTGGCAGTGCCTCTGCCAACATCAAGACTGTTTCTAAACAGTCAAACTGATCCTATTCTTGGAGATCTTTAGGAAGCAGGGCAAGCCCCACAACGTCATCCCCATGTCTCCTCTTTAAGTGGGGAAGTTCTTCCTGGCATCTAACCAAATTCCCTCCTGCTTCTCACTAACCACAACACAACTCTGCATCAGTACTCCTGACGGTTGCCAGAGCCCCCATTTTTATGCTCTTGCTCGACCCTCGCAATCAGCCTGCAAGGCAAGCAGAGCAGAGGTGATTCTATTTTAGGTGGAGGGGGCCCAGAGAAGTTAAGCAGCTTGCCTGAGACGGCACAGCTATGTTGGAGCTGGGTTTGCTTCCACCCAAACGTTAAGCCTTCGATTTCACTGCAGATTTTTGCGGCCCCTTCATCGATCCCCGGCTGCAGCGACATCTCATCAATTTTACTGTCCGTGCCTCTCTGCAGGGGGTTTCCTCAGCTCTCAGCCTGTGTCTGGTAAAGCGACCTCCCTGGCCCTGGCTCGAGTCTCTCGCTGGCTGAATAAAGCCCGGGCGTGGTGCAGAGGCCGGGCCTCTCACAACCCAAGGGCCTGGGCTGCCCCGAAGCCCCCCACCCAGAGGCACAGGTGTCTCCTGTCACCAGAGATGGCCTCCCTTCCTTCTCACAACGTCCTTCAGCTCCATGGCTGGCGTCCCCCTGGCCCCAAGGCCCGGGAACTGTCACTGGGGCAGACACGCAGCCCCGCCCTGGCCTCACCCCACAGGCACGCGGCCCCATTCTGCTCACATTTGCTTGGTAATAAATACTGGAGACAGAGGTCTTCTCGGGGCAACTGCAATTGATTCTAGCCACCTGGCCCGAATTAGGGGAGGCCACAACCCCTTCCCATAAGAGGAACGACTACAGGTATTTGGAGCTCAAATGATGGAGGGCAGACGACCGGGCCACAGAGAGACCGTGACAGAAGGGCCCCGCGTTGCTGAGAAAAGCCCGCGAGGAAATGAATCAAAGAGACAGTCTGGGGCCTGGGCCCGGGCAGAGGGACAGGAGGGAGTCGCAGAGTCTTGTTTTCTTTCCTCCCCATAAAAAACATCCCAGCTGCTGCTTGGAGTCACAAAGAAAGATGTGTGTCGGGTGGGGGCAGGGGACGGGCTGGGCTCCTAGGGGACAGGCGTGGGGCGCAAACTCGGGAGCTAGGAAATGCCGCGGCCCTCCACTGAACACCGGCACTGTCCCACCAGAACATCACGGGTGTCAGGGCGCCGGCCGTCCCTGCGGGAAGCCTCAGGGGTGAGCAGACATTCAGTCTCAGGGAGCTCCAGGAGAGGGTTTCTACTCCCTTTTGGCAAAATAAAAATAACAACAACAATAACAGTAACACTGGCCACCACCTCCTTCCACTCCAGGTCTTGGTTTCTCTGTCTGTAGAATGGGGACAGAAAGCCCCACCTTGTGCATGCTGTGGGGCTGGTGCCGGACAGGACGGAAGGAGCTTAGGGAAGGGACATCGACGTGACAGGGACAAGAGAGGATTCGCCAAACACTCATCCAGAGCAGTGCTGGCGACTTTTTCCACAAAGGGCCAGACAGTATGTTAGGCTTTGAGGCCACGCTGTACCTGTTGCCGCCGCCCAGCACTGCCTGGAGGTGGGACAGCAGCCAGAGGGCGCGGATGCGGATGGATGGGACCCAGGCCCGGTCAACTCGACTTACAAAAACAGACCGGGCAGGATCTGGCCCCCAGGTTGTAGTTTGAGGCTCCCTGAATTTCAGGAATGTTTAGGGACTCACCTGGGGCTAGACACGGACTAGAAGTGGACGCGTGTCCCCTGTTGTGCGGGGGACGGAGTGTGGGGGAGAGGGCCGGGCTGCATGTCGGAGAGCTGGGTTCCAGCTGTGTTCAGGCCTGTGCGGCTTCCGGCAGCTCCCAGGACCGCTCTGAGCCTCGATGGCTTCATCAGGAACACCCCCCTCGCAGGGCCATCGTGGGCCCAATGAGGCCCTGGTGGCTCGTGGGCGATGCTCTTAGTAACCAGGAAACACTGGGCCAGCAAGGGTGAACCGACTTCCTGCGACCTGGTGAGGCCCGGCCAGCTGACAGCCCGGGTGGGGAACGCGAGGGTCTGGATGGCACACACAGGGCGGGTCTTTCCAACAAAACAGGCTGAAGGCACCAGAGGAACTGGAGCTCGAGAGCTGGTCACCCACGGAGTCCCAGGGCCTGCCCTGCTGCCCTGTTTGAACCCAGTAAGAGGCCCCCTGTGGACTGCGGCTCTAGCTGAGAGCTCTTGGGAACGGGGCTCTGCTGCGGGAGGGCCAGGCAGGGAGGGCTGAGCCGGGCACTCGGAGCGGCTGTGCTGAGGCCTGTCTGGGCAGCCTGGCCGCTGCGGGCCTCGGCCCCCTCTGAGGCCATAATGGATGACAAATGACCCATCCAGAGCACGTTACAAGCCAAGGATGTGCTCTTTGATTAGCCTGCTGTGCTCAGGAAGGTCCCTGCCCTGCGCTGCTGAGGCTCAATAGCAATCAGAAGGGGCAGGCAGGCTGGAGGGCAGTGTGCGCAGATCTGGGGCAGAGAGGAGACCGGAACCATGCAGGAATGAGCCAGTCATCTCCTCTGCACCCCTGGGGAAGGGAGATATGGCGATACTGGCGGTGATGACAATAAGAGTTAGCACTTACAGAGTGCTTACTGAGGGCCCGGCACAATCTAAACACTTTGCACCAATTAACTCATTTAATTTTCACAACAACGTATGAAGCAGGTACAGTTAATATGCCCATTTAACAGACAAGGAGACTGAGGTGCAGAGAGATGAAGTAACTTGCCCAGAGTCACACAGCTATGAAGCTGGCATCAGAACCCAGGCAGTCTCCTTCCAGCGCCTGGGCTCAAACGGCATCCAAGATGTTCCAAAGCTGGTGGGACAAACCATGGAGCTCTCCAGAACTAGGAAACCCACTGGAAAGAGCATTGTAGTGGGGATAGGGTGGGGAACCTGCAGCCTTCTGATTTCAAGATTATTCTTTTATAAGCACCAAAGGAGGCAAGAACAGCTTCATCTTTCTCTATTGTACCCCTTTTGATAAAAGGATTTGTTCTGTAAAATTTGGATTCAGTCAAAAGGCCACAAGCAAGGATCCAGAAGGCACATGTGGCCCCAAGGCCACAGGTCCCCCACCCTCTAGCCCTTGTTCTGCTGCTAACCAGCCTCGGGACTGAGCCCTTCCCAGGCTTCTCTGGGGAGGCATCGTGCAGAGTGGCCAAGCGCATCAGAGTGGCCGGGTGGAATCGCCTCCCCACTGTGTGGCATTGGCCTTTCTGAGCTTCACTGTGCCCTGGGCCCTCACAGGTCACTGGGAATGTTGAATGAGGCCACACCGCATGAAACACGGGAAGGCTCTCTAAAAGCGTGAGCTGCTATGATTACACACGCGAAGCCACACCTTTTGCGGTCCGCCGTGGGCCACTGTGACATGGTTTCACGGTTCCCTGTGCCAACGCTGCAGAAACATCCAGGCGCCACTGGCTGTATTCCTCAGAGGAAGGGATTCAGGTATTGTCCTTTTGGAAATGAAAATGGTAGTCTGAATATTTGATGAGCCAACCTCATCGTTTAAAAATGTGAATACAGCCAGTCTGTGGCCTACAGAGCTAAGAACTGTCAGTGACATAAAGGGGCCAGGCTTTAAGATGGCCCAGATGAAGCAAGGACTCCTGGGAACAGGGGGAAGGTGAGTCTTGCCCCGTCCGAGCACCGGGTCTCGGGGGCTGTTGTCCCTTCCTGCCACATGGTGCGGGCGAGTCTGAGCTCGGCTGGGAAGGTCGCAGGCACATTTGTGCACATTCTCTCTGCTCTGTTAACACCGAGAGCACCAGTACCCATCCCCCAGAAAGTGTCCCCTGCGTGGCCGGGTTTGGGGTGCTGAAAGCAGGGCTCTGAGAGGGGGCTTCAAGCCAGGCTCAGATCAGGCAAACTGGTACCTTTTGTGCAGTTTCTGAGGATGTATGGACATAAGGCACTGCCTTTGGGTCCAGGGATCTGGGTTCAAGCGTAGGTTTCACGGCCAACCAGCCAGCTCTGCAGCTTGGCCAAGACCTGCGCTCTCAGCCTTGGGCCCTGCACGCCAGGTCTCCCTCTGTCTCTTTCTGTCTCGTCTCCCTGTCTCTGTCTGCTCTCTGTCCCCCTTCTCTGAACACACACGCGTGCGCACGCACACACGCCGACCATTTCCTGGGGAGGTGGAAGGCTACCTGCTAACGTCAGCTGGAACACATTCTCGGCAAGCACGCCTCACGTGGGGGCCTGGACATAAATCCCTAGCCATGCCCTGGGACCATGACCCCCAGAGGGAGATGGTCACCTTTAATTTAGGGGCTCTGCGTGTGTGAACCGTTGTACAAAGGCCCGCTTGCCCCAGGTAGCCTCAGGACTGCGGGGCCCTGCTGGGAGCAGGGGCTCCAGGGGAGCCTCCTTGCTGGGAAAAGGAAGAACTGGTAGGTGTTTCATTTCCCCCTGGCTGGCCCTTAATTAAGGAAGAGGAGGATTCAGAAAGTTCCAAGGGGCAGGGGCAGGGGCAGGGTTTCCCAGGGACCACACGAACGCTGTGTTTCTGTGGAGGTAAGGAGGTTGGGGGGAGGCTTTAGACCGAGGCTGTCCTGGGTCCAATCTGACCCTACCCCTAGGTGCTGTGTGACCCTGGGCTGGTCACGTCACACCTGAGCCCCAGGTAGGTGACTCCAGACCCCCAGAGGCCCTAACACTTGTGCAGAGTTGTGTCCAGTCCAGGGAGAACCTAAGAAGGGGGTGACACTGTGGCTCAGCGGGAGTCAGGAAGATGATTGTCAATTTTGCCTGAAGTCATCACTTCACCAATTGCTTCTTCCCGGGTGTAATTCTGAACAGCAAATGTGATCAGAGAAGAGATTCTACGGGACGCAGATTCTTTATAGAAGGCGGCACATCGGGCTTTCCAAGGTCAATGTTCTGATAAGAGACAAACCTGAAGGGAACCTGGATCCTGTTACTTGAATGCCTAAAACTGGGAAGGGCAGGCTTAAGAGCAGTTGGCCCCAGCCTGAATTCAAGACCCACCCATGGGCGGGCAGGATGAGCGGAGCGCAGGTGCAGAACGCTTGAACAGGGCCACGCACGGGGGCTC
This sequence comes from Lepilemur ruficaudatus, assembly GCA_963574885.1. Lineage (NCBI taxonomy): Eukaryota > Metazoa > Chordata > Mammalia > Primates > Lepilemuridae > Lepilemur > Lepilemur ruficaudatus. The sequence continues at coordinate 25,098 of CAUYRT010049663.1, forward strand.
CCGCTGCCGGCTCCGGGTAGCAGAGATGTATTCTCACAAACAGATCATCGAAGCCTCCCACAAGCTTTCAAGACATTAATATCCTCAGTTCACAGGTATGAAAACAGGATGAAGACCGTTTTAAGGGCATGCTTCTCTCTGAAATACGGGTTTGGGGATCCTTCGCTCAACTTCATCAGTGATGCTCAAAGAAATCCTTCTTTCCCAGGATGCTCTGTCCTCGTCATTGGTAACAGCCACCCAGCTGCTCCCGGAGGGGACTGCTGCGAAGGGGCAGTGGCAGAGGTTCAGAGGGTGGCTGGGGCCTGGGAAGAAGCCTCCCTCCCCTTGAGCTGTGGAGCCAGCTTGCCAGGACAGGATCTGGCGGGAGCCCCAGTTCCAGAAGAATAACCACTAACAAAAGCAGTTGACACTTCAGAGCTGCACGTGCCAGACACAGCTCCCACTGACTGCCATAACCCTGCGTGGTAGCACTATTACCACATTTGTCAGCCATGAAAACAGAGGCTTAGAGAGGTTAAGTCACTTTCCCAAGGTCACACAGCTAGAAAGTGAGAGAGCTGAGATTTGAATGCAAGCAGTCAGGCTCCGGAATCTGGGCTTGTGACAACTGCCCAGCACTGCCTCTCTCTAGTGGGGACAGCAGGAGCCCCAGGCCTGCCGCAGAAAGACTGACAGCCAGCACCTCCAGCCTGCAGGCCTTTTCTGAGAGGGGCCACAAGGTGCAATGCTGCCCCCACCCAGAGGGGAGCAACCCAGAGTGTTGCCCTGGCAGGTGGCTCTCCCGGAGGAATCAATCACTTTCCCATCACACGGAATGTCAGGGGTGGAGGGGACGCAGAGGTCCTTGAGTCCAACCACTTCATCTGCACGGATGACAGCTCTGAGGCCCTGTGGTCACTCAGCGTGTTCTGAAAGTCTTCGGCGTTAATCTGGGCTGGCTTAGTCTTAACTCATCTCACTGAAGCTTACTTCCCAGGTGAGCTGGGACCAGGTCCCGTGGCTCACAGGTGATACTCAGGCCAGGCCTCCGCCCGGGGCCCAAGGCTCACACGGAGCGAACACTTCCTATGTGTCGGGAGACGTTCTGTGTGCTCTACCTGCATTTTCATTTAATCCTCATAACATCACCGTTACCCTCGTTTTATAGATGAGGAAATTGGCTCCCAGGGAGGGGACACCTCTTCCCCAGAAGAGCACAGCTTCGGAGGAGCTAGCTGGGTGTGAGGATCTCTCTCTGTCTACTAGCACAGAACTGGCACAGGACAGCTGCCAGCCCTGGGGACAGGACCTGGAGCCCGAGGCTGCCCGCCTATCCCACGTCCTGGCACTTATGCCACAACCTTGGAGTCCCTCTGGAGGTGGGGGCCAAGGCCGTCCTGGGGGCTATTCTGGCACAGGTGCCTTTTGGGTCGACCTTCTGACTGCACAGCTTGTCTGAGATGTAGTCACAGAGGCCCCAGGACTGGACGACGGGCCAGGCTTCCAGAACGGCAGGCAGCCCCTCCCCCACCGTCCATCCTCTTCCCAGCTTCCACCCCTTGGCCGACAGGGCCAAATAGTCCTTGTCCAGTCCGAGGAGGGAGGGAGAGCTAGGAGAGCAGCCGTCTCTTGCCAACAGCACAGGGACCTGCCCAGAAGTTGCCACTCGTCCCTTGCCCAGAGAGACTTGCCCTGAGTTTCCAGAGGACAATAGGACACTGTTGTCCCTCCTCCCTGCCATCTGGCCTCCAGGCACTGACCATGGGGGGGGGCACAGACATCCAGCTCTGGCTGAAGGAGTCCTCCACCCCACCCTGCCATTTACTTCCCCTCCCAGGGCCTCACCACAGCTTACCGGGCCCTCCATGATCTGGCCTTTGCTGAGCTCATCTCTGACCTCTCTCCTCCTCCTCTTCACCCCACTGCAGCCAGCTCCAGCCACACTGGTCTCCTCCCCCATGGTTAGCCCCCTCCTGCCTCAGGGCCTTTGCACCTGCAGCTCCTCCGCCAGGGACTCTCTTCCCCCAGATATCCCACATGGCTTATTTCTTCACTGCATTCAGGCCTCTAATCAAATTTCTCAGACTTTCCCTGACCCCCTTTCCCTTAGAGCCCTCTCCCAGTCACTGTCTACCCCTCTCCAACAATGTATACTTCCTGCTATTTAGCTTCTCTCCCTTTCTCTTCAATGCAAAAAGTCAGGGACTTTGCCTGGTTCATGCATCCAGGACACAATGCTCAATGGATGCCTGGTAAAGAAAGAGAGGAAGGAAGGGAGGGAGGCAGGGTAGAATCTCTGTGTGGGTTTCTCTCACACATTTCTGATACAACCCTTAGGAAAACTCTACTGGAAGGTGCAGAACCAGCTACATGATTTGTAAGGTCCAGTAAAAATGAGGGGTCCCTTGTTCCAATGTTATTAGGAATTTCAAGATCACAATAGCAAAGCATTGAACCAAGCGTGGGGCCCTTTGAAGCTCGGCCCTGTGCAGTTTCGTAGGTTGCGCGCCTATGAAGCTGGCCCTGGGACGGTATTATTGCCACTTCCATTGTACTGCTGAGGGCTCAGAGGATCAGAGAGGTACAGTGGCTTCCCCAACATCACACAGAATGGAAGTGGCTAAGCTATTATCCTAAGACTTAGAAACTCTCCTTCCTTAGTTCCTGCAATGGCAATGGAAGAAACCATGATACTGCCACATTTTTGGAAATCTGGGGACCGAGCCCAGAGAAGAGAGTGAGAGAACACAATTGCCTGCAAATCTCCTGTTTTACCTCACATATTCATGCAAAATTTTTTTTTTTTTTTTGCATTTTACTTCAAAATATACCCACAGTTGTTTTAATATGAAAATAAGGTGTGGTCTTCCAACTTTTCGAGGAGTATCAACATTCTATTATGATGCGCAGGGCTGATCCTGAAACTGTATCCCCTGGTTTGGGGAGAAGTACCCAGGGCCCTGTGGGTACCCAGCACTCTGTTTAAAAAGCACCATCCATATAAAAGTTCCTGGCACAGGCTCAACAGCCCGAGCTAAATACTAAATGTTAGTTTCACTGCCAGGTCACCCCTCCGTCCTGCTGGGTCCAAAGGAAACCTCCCCAGGATGGCTGTAGGCCCAGAGAGCAGGAGCCTTCCTCCGGCCAGGGTGGAGACGCTGGATCGCATTATCCTTGTGGGGTCCAGAGGGGAGCCCGGCTGTGCTCATTCCCTCCTGGGGCAACGCGCCCCAGCTTGTTAGCGGAAGCGGAGGGCGACATTACGCTGCCCCGCCAGCCGGTCCCTGCCGCTCTAATTGGAGCACTTAATGGTTTGTTAGTACAGTCTAATGTGGGGGGGCCAGCGCACGGGGTGGGGGGGTGCAGCACGGGGGAAGGGCCTCCGAGGGGCTTGCTGGGGAGCTGGGAGCGGGGCTGAAATGCTGCTTGAGTTCTGGTGTGTGCTCTGCCAAGCAATGACTTCATTCAGGACGGACAGACCTGATGTCTGTCGTGCCGCCGTGTGCGGGCGCGCGCGCATGCATGTGCGCACAGGGGGGACGTGACGGTCCGCGGGCACGTGCGACCGTGTGCGTGTCCACAGAGCGGGTACAGGACGAGGAGCAGCGGGGAGAGGAGGAGGAGAGAGCAGAACTGTGTTACACCTACAGGTAGAGAGCCGCGGTCTCATCATGAGTGTGCAAACAAAGACATCTGTCTCCCCGAGATGAGCTCGCCTAGCCCCTGCTAACACTGATTAGGAGGTCTGGGAATTCCCTGATTTCGTAATCACTGTTAACAGACCTCACAGGCTGCGAGGGAAACCGAATGGCCCATGCTATTTTCATGTCCAGGGTGATGAGGTTCCGGTGGTCACCGCGACCTGTGCCCTTCCCTATGTCCACCCCCAGCCCCAGGCACTGGGAGCCCGGCGCTCCTCTCCAGAACCCGCCAGTGCTGGGGGCTGGTGGAACAGGGCTGAGGGCCTGGCAAGTGGACCCTGAGGGCTCTGCAGCCCGTGGCCTGTGCCCTTCCCTCAAATGATCAAGGACAGACCACTCCCACTCCGTGCCAACGTTGGCCCACTGCTGCTGCCACCCCTCCTGGGCCACCGCTGCCCTGCCTACCTGCACCCCAGCCTGACGTCCAGTAGATGAACTGCATTTTCAAGGCGGGCGCTGAAGAGCTGGCAAGATCACAATGGTGACCTCATGATATCCTCAGGGCCCCTCCCCGGCCTGCCACAGCCTCCAGCCAGATGTCTTAGGAAACCACAGTGAAGCCATTACAGGGACCTCTCAGCTGTCTGGGGGCCGGGCGGCCACTTTGGTCAATGGACAGGCCCAGGGACCAGCAGAGGCAGCAGAGTGCGGCCCTTCCCACCAGGCCTCATTCAAGCACACAAAGACCCTCCCTCTGGGCCGCCTTTTCTCGGAGGCGGAGAATCCCTCATCCCGGAGTCTGGCTGCAGGCTCCAGACTGCGTCTGCCCCGCGGCCCCCACACAGCCCCCACGGTGGGATCTGCCCAGCCCCCAGCCCCGGAAACCCTGTCCGTCTGTCTAGCCTTGGGGCCTGGCTCTGCTTCCAAGAAGACAGTTCTTTGTTCTTTTCTGTCTGCCCAGGAGCTGAGATTCTCGTATATTAGGGAACTTAAAAGCCACTTTCTTAATCATGCTAAAAAGGGCTGAAACAGTACCAGAGTAGCTAACTGTTGATGATTTTTATTTTATTCTTCATACTCAGGTGATTTCTATTTCTTTTAACAAGGAACATGTATTATTCATGTAATTAAAACAAATCATTGCAAAAGGACCACTTAAACCCTACACTCTGAGGCTGCCAGGTCTTTGTGGGTGCTGCAACCTGGGCCTGGAATACCTTTCCTCCTTTTGTCTGCCTGGAGAACTGCTTCCTACCCTCCAGGGCCCTGCTTGGCGTCTCCTCCACCACGAAGCCTTCCCTGATTTCGCCAGCCTAGGCAGTGGTCCCTTCTGTTTAGTCCCAATGCGCTCATTTTGGAGATAAGAAGACAAGGCCTAGAGAGGGACAGGGATCTCCCCAGGCCACACAGCTAGGTCATGGGTGACAGTCACTAGATCCCAGAGGGGTTCCTTTTACAGCATCCAGGCTGGGGAGGTTGGCACATACCCTGCTTGAGTCATGACACCCCCTCCCTGCGCCTGCCCGCGGGAGACGGCATCGACCCACCTCTTTGCTCTTCCTAGGAACCAGCAAGGGCGATCTTCTCCCAGCCTCTGGGGCCACAGATCCAAGGCATGGGATGAGGAAAAGAGAACAGCCCGGTTGTTGTCCCACAAAGGGGAGCGGGGACAGGAAGCATGGGGGTCTCTCCTCGCTTTCAAGTCCCCAGCTGTGTCTGAATGGCACCCCCAGGGTGGGCCTGGCTGGCTCCTGCCCTGGCCCCGCGGCTGGTCTGCTGGAGGCCGGGCCCACAGGGCTGCGTGGCCCTGGCTCTGAGTCTCGGCTTTGCCAGAGAACAGCTGTGCCACTCCACGCAAGTTGTTTCACACATCTGAGCCTAATCTTACCAGAAATACTAATATTTTATAATATAACCTACCATTTCATAAGGACTACCATGGAGCCAGGGCACTGGTTAGGCCTTTGACATAAATTGTGGCTCATTTGCATGGCCATGCTTTGAGGCAGCTATTAATTACCACTCCCATTTTACAGGTGAGAAATCGAGGCTTGCAGAAAATGAAGCCACTTCCCTGAGGTCAACAGCTGGGACTTGAGTCTGGATCCATTTGGGGGTAATAAGCTCGAGTCTCAAGGTAGCTCCCTTTCGTGAGAGCAGCCACTGTGCACTGGGTGAGGGTGGCGGGAGGTGAGATTTCCTGGGGCCCTGGAGGAGGCGGCAGATCCCTTGGCAGTCCCTACCTCCAGGAGCCCCAGGGCCAGACATGTACCCAGTCAGCGAGTGTCATTTGAGGGTAAATATTATTTTACGCTCCAGCTTAATCCAGACCAAGTTTACCCATCCCACCAAAATGCTCACAGCCCCGAGCAAGTTAGGCCCTTCCCAGGTGCCTAATTGCAGGCTTGGGGACACCAGCGCTCTGGAAAAGCCGGTTAAGTGGGCTGGCATTTGGCAGCACGGCAGAGAGGCTGGCTGTGGGCGCGGCTGTCTGGCTTTCTAGGCTGCACTGGCCCGGAGGGGCCCACGGGGAGAATATAGGCTGGGCACAGGGGCTGGTTCGGGGCCCTCGCCTTGCACGGAGCTGCTACCCCACCCCAGGGGAGATGTCGCCGCAGTGGGAGCAGGGTGTGAGTCCTGCCCGCCTGTTCAATGCTGACCCCACTTGGCTGGAAGAGCAAAATGGGGCAGTGGGCTGCCGCACCCCTCCTGTGTCCAGTCACTGCGTCTGTCTCCTCCTACCTCTTCCTTTGAAATGTGGCCACATTTGGTTCCTGTTCAGACCTGAGCCCCCACTCTCCGCCCAAGTGTCTCTGAAAAAGGGCGGCTGGAGGGAGGGGCCCTGTCCCAGCAGGTTCTGCGCTGCTGGGGGTTGGGGGATCCTCAAATGGACAAGGAGCCAGCCTGGGTCGAACCCAGGTCCAGCCTCTCCTCGTACTTCCCCAGCAGGCCGTGATAGGAACTGCTGCCAGACACAGAGCTGAGGGACAAAGACGGACCCCACCAGGCCCCAAGCATGCAGTCAGTTCTCAGCTGGTTCCCATCTCATCATCTCCTCTTTCTCCCTTGGGTGCTTCTAGAAAGGTACCTGGGAAGAGAGATGACTCGTGTCCAGGCTTTGCAATCAAGACAGACGTGGGTATTAATCCTTGCTCTGCAACCTGGGACTACTTACTTGCCTTCTCTGTGCCTCAGTTTGTTTGTCTGTAAATAGGATCACTACAGTCCCATCTCACAGCGTTGCAGGAAGGACTAAATGAGAACATGAGTGCGAAAGGCTTAGCACAGTGCCTGGAACAGGGTCATTATCATGCTGGCTCTTCCCAGGGTAGAGGAGGGAGGTTTTGCTCAGAGGCAAAGGCACAAAGATTGTGGACAGTTATGGGGCCAGATGGCCCCCTCCTCTTGGGAACCACCCTCTCCCCCTGCCCAGGTCGCCGGGCTGCCATCTCTGGCTGGGGTGGGGGAGTTGGGGGTGAAACTAATGTTTGTTGAGAAAGTATTGTATGTCCTACACCATGTTAGGCCCATCCCCCTTTTACAGATGAGGAAACTGAGGCTCAGTGATATGAAGGAATTTGCCCAGGAGTACACAGCTCCCGTGCTGGAGCAGGAACGGGTTCTGAGGCTTTTATACAGGGCTCTCCCCGACCCTACTTCAGGTGAAGCCCCAGACACAGGTGGTCATGCTGTCCCCATTCCACAGGTGCAGGGCCTGTGGGACAGGAGAAGTCACCCAGCCAGTCACCAGTGTTGGGGTGGGGTTGAGCCCAGTTATGCCAGTCTAGGAAGGGCCCATCCTGATGTCCATAGGTCCAGGCACAGCGGGGCCCCTTGCTCACGGCAGTTCCCTCCAGGCTTTGCCCACACTCTGCTCAAAGGGCCCTGAGGAATGGCGCCTCCGTATCCAGGCAACAGGAGCATCCTAAGTCCCCTCTAAGTCACGTGCCTGCAAGTCAGGACAGCACTCCTCACAGACTTCCTCGAGGTGGCTCATTTTCAGCTTTCCAGAAAGAAATAAACACTACGGAGTCCAGACACCTCAGCTCCCCTAGGCCCTGGTGGGAGGGGACTTCCCACCACGTCCCCTCAGACTTTGCTCCGCTTAAGCCTTGCCAAATGCACCTCTGGGTAGGTCCTGCCCTGCTGCTGTCTTCGTCCCCAGTCAAGGAGTTTGTCTTCTAGGAGTGTGCATGTTCTCTCTGTACTCACGAGAACAGGCCACAGGACCCTGGAGCTGCCGTGCAATCCCTGCGGTTGTCACAGACTTCCCAGGGTCCCAAACATCGGGAACTCCCTGAAGCTGCTGCAGCACTGCTGGGAGTGTCCAAAACCCCTCGGCCGGGTACAGCCCGCATGCTGCCGGGGACCACTGAAATGTCTTACAGTGGAAATCATCGGCTAAGGAGACCTCGAGCAACCCACAGGCACGCCCTGTCTCTCCGCCTACCTCTTCTGCAAGCTGTCCTCCCACCTTCTTCCTGACCCCAGCTTCAACATTTCTTCCTCCAAAAAGCCCTCCTGGTGTCTCTAGGCCTTGCTAGGTGCCACAGCCACAGACACCATGAGCTCCGTAACGGTTCCCCGGCCTGCCCCATTAGAGCACCCAGCACACCGTCCTGCTACTGCCTGGCCACGGGTCTGTCTCCTTTGCCAGACTGCCAACTCCTGGAGGGCAGGGGCCGGGTGCCCAGCTCGAGCAGATGGCACTTAGGATTCATACTGGAATAGTCAATACTTGGATAAATAATCACATGCTATTAATTTACTAGGCACTTGATGACCGTTGTACCTTGACCTTCACGTCTGTGCCTCAGTTTCCTCATCTGTACAATCAGGAAGTACTAAGAGCATCTATCTCATGAGGCTGGTGTGAGGCTTAAGTAAGTTATGTGAAGCGTTACAACAGAGCCTGGCAGAGTAAGCACAACACAAATATCTGCTGTTATTAAGTAATGCGCGCACTGTATTCATTAAGCTTTCATGGGGTCTAGACTTGCAGCGAGGCCAGAAAGGGGATTCCCCATAGGCTGAAAGCTCCAACAGCAGAGCACACTGATGCAGCACTTACCACCTGCTGGGCGCCCCTCTTAACGCTTTACATGCGCTCAGTGGATCCTCGCTCAGTGGATCCTCCCGGCAACCCCAGGAGGCTGGTGCATTCTATGGGCTGAACTATGTCCACCCCCCCCAATTCATATGTTGAAGCCCTCACCCCCAGTGCCACTGCATTTAGAAACAGGGCCTTTAGGGAGGTAATTAAAGTTAAGTGAGGTCATAGGGTGGGGTCCTAATCGGATAGGATTGGTATCTTTATAAGAAGAGGCAGAGAAACCAGAGAGCTCGGGCTCCTGCTTGCGTGCGTGCTCGCTCGCGCTCTCTCTCTGTGCAGCACAGAGTAAAGGTCGTGTGAGGACATAGCAAGTGGCTTTTAACCACTACCTTGAACCTGCCTCCAAGTCCAAGGGTACGGGATGGGCATCCCAGAGGCAAATGGCCAGGCCTGAGCACCATCGACAAGCTATACCAAGGAGAACGGATAAAATAACTGGCACGTTTCTGCGGAGACTTTCAGGCCGCCAGGGCTTGCTAGCTGTGGCAGCGTCCTAAAGGCCGGGGGTGGGAAGAGGAACTGGTTATATCCTGTGTGGTCCCAAGCTGGTTGTGGCAGAGTCCGAGCTGCTCCACAATGGAAGAGCTTCCCGGGTAAGGTGGTAAGCTCCCTGTCCCTGGAGGCATCCAAGCAGTGCTGCTGGACCACCAGTTACTGGCAATGTTTGGAGGAGAATGAATGGTAGTGTGGACTAAATATCTATGTCCCCCTCAAATTCATATATTGCAATCCTAACCCCCAATGTGATGGTATCTGGATGTGGGAGGTAATTAGGTCATGAGCGGGGAGCCCCCATGAATGGGATTAGTGCCCTTGTAAGAAGAGCCAGGACAGCTTGCTCCCCGTTTTTCTTTCTGCCACATGAGGACACAATAAGAACCCAACCATGCTGGCGCCCTGACCTCGGACTTCCAGCACCCAGAATTCTTAGAAACACATGTTTGCTGTTTGAGCCATCCAGTCCCTGGTACTTTATGGCAGCCCAAACTGCCGACGACAGCCAGCCAGAGTAGATGCTCTCAACAGCTTCCTCCAGCCTCAAGCAGCCATGAAGTAGGAAAGAGGTGGCCGTTAAGAGAGTCCCTGGGAACTCCTTCCCACCAGCTCTGCCTGTTAATTCCCGCTTCCACCTCCCACGGCCAGGCTGTCGGTCTGTATGAGTCAGTCTAGTTGGCACAACTAGAAACAAGGGGTGGCAGACAGCGTTCACCCCAATGCAAAGATGTGTGGTTCCCCGGCAGAGGAAAATGTGGTGTAGGTGTTAAAAGATGAATCTGAAATCAGAGAGACCTGGGTTTGAAATCTTGGCTTTCCTCTGTGTGCCTTCGGGTGAATGCCTCAACCTCTCTGAGCTGCAATTTCTGGAGCTGTAAAATGATTCTATCCCGGAGGATGGGACCGAAGATCAAATGACACCAGCAGGCGGGGCACTCAGCATGTGATCAAGATTTGAGAGTTTCCTTCCGTCTTTAGCGGGCAGTAAGCTGCTGACACTGATGTATTCAAGTGTGTCAGAGGGGTCTTGGGGTGGGAGTCTGAGGGGTCTCGGGTAGGAGACATCGGGTGCAGAGGGTTTCTCTATGACACTGAAGTGAAGGCTGCACTCTGCGAGTTCTTCCGACTCTGCATAAGTACCCTTCGGACTTGGTCCCTGCTGGCCATGGGACGGGGGCGTATCGCTGAGAGGACACCGTCTCCGCCCCCCACATGTTGTATGATTCCATTTACAGGAAACGTCCAGAAAAGGCAACAACTGTATAGAGACAGCGGGTCGATGGGCGGTTGCCTGAGGCTAGGGGTGGGAACAGGGATTGACAGCAAATAGTACCAGGTTTCTTTTGGGGGTGACGGAAATATTCTAAAATTAGACTGTAGTGATGGCTGCGGAACTTCATAAATTTACTACAAACCATTGAATCATACCCTTAAAATAAGCAAATTTTATGGTGCGTAAATTATACCTCTATAAAACTGTTTGAAAAATCAAAACAGAGTCAATATCAAAGCAGGAGTCCAGCAGCGCCAGCGTCGCGGCAGGGGCAATGCCCATGCCCTGTGGGATGCGTGGCACTGCAGGCTGCAGCCTGAGGTCACGAGGTCAGAGGTCACTGCCAATGTCAGAGACTCCTTCTCCACTTGAGGATCTACAGTGGCACCTTCTTGTTACTGTTATTTCCTGCTTGGAGCCCTGGCCACACCAGCTGACCTCAGTAAAACCTGAAGCCAAGCCCGGGTGATGTGAGGAGGCAGGATTCTGCAGGAAGGTGGGCCTAGGGGGCCCCAGCAGAGCCTGGGGAGGAGGCCGCATGAGGGAAGGAGGCCTCCAGGGAGATCGGGCCTCCCAGAAGCCTTTGGATACCTGGGCTGTGTGGTGGCTTGGGGCATCCTGTGGTCCGGGGCCTCCAAGTTAGGATAAAAGCCATGGACGGGGCCTGGCGGTGTCTCTAAGGCACCGAAGGAGGACGGGACCACACCAGTCATGTGCTGGCACCTGCCACGTGCCAGGGAGGAGTTGACATTTATCCTGCTTATAGTACTGGACGTGAAACGGGGAGATTTGCAGAGAGGATCTGTCTGGGCTCACAGTCTACCCACTGCAGAGAGCTTTAACTTGCCCATGGTTGTAGAGATAACTGGTTTAAACCTCTCCACGAGTGAGAGGTGGGTATTTACCAAGTCCATTTTAAACTAAAGGAACAAGAGCTCCAGTGATAAGTGTCTTGTCTGAGGCCACACAGCAAGCAGCTGGGGTAGAATTTGGACCCAGGACGTGTGCAGACCGGGGAACAACTTTCAAAGCAGTCTGACCACTGCGTTTTTGGATGGTAGTGAGCTCTCCATTGCTAGAGTTATGTAAGCAGAGGCTCAATGACCACCTCTCAAGGAATCAAAACCGATGACCTTGAAATCCCTCCCAGTCCAGTTAGTCCGTGAGGCTGCATATCCTTGTCAACTATTTCCTTCGAGGGTTAAATCTGTAGTAAGAGTAAAGCAGAGGGAGGAGCCCTGATGGGCGGGGCCTGGCTGGCACCTCCCCAGCCGAACTGCAGCTCCTCCAGTGCTCACCGCAAATCAGCACTGATTGCTGGCTGGGGCTAACTGACACTTGAATACACACAGGCCAGGGCAGGCACCACAGGGCTCCAGGCAATTACACTTTAGTCTAAACTAGCGTCAGCAGTGGGCACACAGGAAGCTCGAGCTGCCAAACCCAAAGCTGCTGCCCACCCTGTCTGGCCCCCATTGGCCTATTTCTTACCTGCCCCGCCCTCTGCCCTTGTTGGGGGGCTCCACTCTCCCTCCCCACAGTTCCTGTGGCTGTGCTGCAAGGACTGCAGGCTCTGGTTGTGGTCTGCAAGTTCCCTCCGCCCTGCCAGGGCCTGGGCTCTCTGCGGGATGGGTTCAGAGATGGACTCATCTGAAACCCCTTCCCGAGCAAGAGCCCTGGTCCTGGGAGAGGGGCCTTCCCCTCCCCACCCCCCATTCCCTTTGATGTGCCGCCTGGCCCTGGGAAGGCAGAAAGGAAGGCTGGGATTTCTGAGGAGGGGGCTGGGCTAGGCTGGGCAGGGAGCTTCCTCTGCCACCTCCTCTCCATGGGGGTCCCCAAGCTGGTACTGAGGTGGGGAGGCCAGGGACCTCCTGACCTGCACCTAATCTCGGCTCCCAGCTCGGGCACCTCCAGGGCCCGCCTGGTCTCCATGCAGCTCCGCACTCAGGGGGTCTGGGTTTGCTCTCACATTTTTTGGTGTCTCCACTCCAGCCCTAGACCCCGATGTGCAGACAGTATTTCAGTTTCAGGGAGCACAGAGACTAATCGCAGCTACTGACAGTTACTGGACACTTCCAAGGTGCTCAGGGAGGGGCAGCAGATGGCCACCTGGGCTCCAGCCTTCAATCCAGTTCCCGGAGAGAATGTTCTAGCAGCAGGGCAGGGCTCCTCCGTGACCCAGGGTATCCAAGCTGCACCCTGCTTCCTTTTCCTCCATCCATCCGCAGCCTCAGTCCTGCCCCAGAGACAGCCTGACCCCAGCTGGGGGCCTTGTGATGACTGTAACTCACCCCAACCATTATTCCCACCTCCCTGTCATCTTCTCAGGGCATAATCTGTTTGCCTCCTCTGCATAAATTCTTTCATGGCTCCCAGTGCTCCTGGGGAAAAACCCAAACTGATGGCACAAGGGGCCTTTTTATGATCCTCCCTTCCCATGCCACCCCAGGGACCCCACTTATAGCTCCCTGAATGCTCTGCTCTGTCTGCCCCAGGACTTCGCATGTGCAGATCCCTCTGCCAGGAATCTACTCCCCCTCCCACCGACACACAGGCCTCTTTGTTCACCTTTAAGTCATTCATAAGCCAAGCTCCCCAGCACCTCCCTCTTTCCCAGGGTGAGTTCATCACCCCTTCTATGAGCCGCGGCATCACTGTGATCAGACACACTTCCAGCCGTGGTGGCCCTCAGTGGTTCTCAAACTTGAGCTTGCGTCAGAACCTCCTGGAGGCCTTGTCAAAACCCAGATTGCTGAGCCTCAGCCCCCGGGTTTCCGATTCTGTAAGTCTAGGGGTGGGGACCTGAAACTCGGCACATTCCGGTTCCCAGGACATGCTGATGCCGCTGGTCTGAGGACGACGTTCGAGAACCACTGGTTAAACTCTAAGCAATGTGCACCTGGTGTGTAGTCAGTGCTCAATCAATAAACGAATGAGAGGTATCGATTCATCTGTTGCAGCCAATGTGGGTGGCAGAAGGCACCAAGACCATCTCTCCTGATTTGTTTTCTCTGCACTCAGTGTTCTTCTCTCCCCTTTCCCAAGACAGTCCTATGCCTTGGGGGATGCTGGTTTCCAAGGCCAGATGGAGAAGTGGCTGGGCCTAGGAAACAGCTTAGGCTGGAGCCCACAAAGGTGGCTGCAGGTGGCTGGGGTGTGAGCCTGCAGGGAGGGAGGCTGAGGCAGCAGGCCTGGGGGCGGAGGGCAGGGTGTCTCTGCAGATCACCCAGGAGAGGGGGATTTTGTGGGATCCCAGAGCTACAGGCTCAGGTGCCCTGTTCCCAGAGCAGCCCTCCCCAGAGGTGATTAGACTTTTATGGGGCGACCCTGAGATGCCCGAGAATGGCCAGGAGTCTAAACCCCAAAACTCATAGCTTGAATGTGCAACCAAAGACCACAGTATGCCCTGGCTGGCACAGAAATACCTGCTACCCACCTGTCCTCATGAGACCCAGAAGCCTGTCTGTAGGGTCCTGTATGGGCTCAAGTTCAGCAGCCTTTCCCAGATGTTGCAGACCACCACATAAGGCCATCAAGACTCCTGTGTGATCCCAGGGGGCTGGAAGTCCCCCTCCCCAACAAGCCTGGGATTGAATATCTTTCAAACAGGCAGAGGGAGGCTTAGGGGCAGATTAAATCAGATTTAGAGAAGTGAAGGCAGATGGTGTGTCTTGTACCCTTGCGCTGGGGGTAAAATTCAAACCTGTTACAAGTCCATTCGGCACCGGCGACGTGGCCAGCCCCGTGCCAGCTCCTGCCGCGGCCTAACGCCAAATGCATTTGCCTGGACCTAGGCCCCTTCCCAAGTGTGGCAGCTGAGGGCACAGCATGGCAGTGCAGCCTGTCGGAAGGTGAACAGAAACAAGGAATTGTCCTTCCAGGATCGTGGAAGCTGAGGCTGCACTGAGCCCTGAGCACCTTGACAGAAAGGGGGCCTGGGCAGGTGGCCAGGCATCGTGTCTGCGAGCCTGGCACTCCAAGCCTAGCCCAATGTGGCACAGCTCAGGCCACCGCCTCCCCAGAACTCTGAGCAAACAGGTGCCCGGTGACCCAGGCTGCTGGAGGGACCCAGACTGCCCTTGCTCCAGTGGGACCAGGCCTCACCAGCCTTAGGACTTTTGGCTTGCACAGCAATTCACAGCCACTGGCTACTGTCCCCTCCTGACTGCGTATGTGTGGTGCCCTTAAAGGGAGAAAAATTCATCTCAGGAAGCTCCACATTCAAAGAGAATGCTGCTGGGGAAAGGGGCTGGTGGCATTGCCAGGTGGGGGAAGGAGCATTTGCTTTTTAATTGAAATCCTTCCAGATCATTTGAATTTTTAAGGAGCATATATTGCTCATGTAATAATAACTTTTTAAAAGAATTTTTGTCTTAAAAATGCAAAGCAGTCTTCAAAACTCCATTTGGAAGAGAGAAATTTATACAACGAATAGCTTAAGGGGGGCCCTTAAATACAGCATCACCGTCCTTGCCTGAGCAGACCACGTGCCCAGAGCCCTTCTACGCGTCTCCACCCTCATTATTTAACTTAAAGCTCATCACAGCCTTGTGAGTTGGATGCTGTCAGTGCCACCACTTTCTAGACGAGGGGATAGAATTTGAGAGACTCAATAACATGCCCAAGGTCACCCAGGCTGGGAGCTACAGTTTGCGATCTCTGATCCTTAAGTCAGGGCATGAACCGGGCTGCCTCCTGCAACTGAAACTGAGACATTGATAAGCCGAAAAGCCATTTATTTGGTTTGAGTCCATTCCACTACTTGAAAATTACTGATATTCCACAGGAGCCAAAATCAAATTGTTGCATGAAAACAAGCCAAGAGACTGGTGTCTCCAACCACCTTGGTGGAGCTGGGAACGCGTGTATTACAACGAATCCATTGTAATCCGTCTACCTGTCCATGCATTTGCCAACCCCCGACTGATGCCTCACTGGCTCCGCTCTGTGCCCATGGCCACCAGGAAAGGGCAAGGTGAGCACGGGCAGATTGGACCCTCAGCACCTTCCATTTGCAGACTTTTGTCCTCCGGCAATAATCAAAACCCCTTGCAATTGAGCATTCAGACAAGCAGTAAAGGGGGTGACAATGAAATGACCCTGTCACCCATGGCCAGGGCAAGCCCACCTTCCTCTCCAAAATACTTCAGTTTGCATAATGCTGAACTGGGACCTGGCAGTGCAAGCCATCCTTTAAGTGCAGGTGCAATGCCGGACCGGTTAATTTCAGTGAATTCTCCGGCATCTCACCCAGGCCCGAGGCCCAAGATGGCAAGAGAGGGTTAAACAAAGCTCCAGGTGCTGGGGGAGGCAGGGGGCATTTCTCCTCAAGGCTCCAGCCTGCAGACCTGACCTGCTGAGAGCAAAGGCCCTGGGTGTCTGATTCAGTAGGATTCTATGTGCCTCTCAGAGGCCCAGGCACGTAGCAAGTGCTCATTTAAGTGTTTGCTGAGTGAATGAATAAATGTGATTCTGGGGAAGGCAGCTCCACCCTATTTGGAATTGGGAGGGGTGTGATTTGCCAGCCCATCATCAAGGTTTTGGGGACAAGAACCAATTGGCACCTATACACCAAAGTCTTTATTTGGGATTCCGCCTACAGAGTGACAAAATTGGACTGTAAATGATAACACCACCAATAGCATCAGTTCCATCAATGAGTGCTGACCCTCTGGCAGGTGCTCTGTGAAGCACTTTCTCTCATCTGATATCTCATTCAATCTTCACATCGGTCCTGTGAAATACATACCATTATTATCCCCAATTTATAGATGAGAAAACTGAGGCTCAGAAGGCTGAGGTCCTACTGCTAGCAGAGCTGCGATGTGAACCCAGGTCTGACTTGGAATAAAATGTTTAAAGTTGGAAGGGGCCTTACTCCTCATCCTACAAATGACAAACCACAGGACAGGGAGGGTAAGACATCAGCAGCACAGCAGGGACAAGAACCCACGTCTCCCGACTTCGCCACAAGGCCTGCTGCTTAGAAGCTATAAGGTTCCACAAGGTATCTCAGGACTGAGAGGATTAAGACTCTTGGTCTTTGTGCAGCATGGGCTCTTCTCAAGGGCGTCTCCAAAACTCCCTTTCCCAGGGAGGGAGGGGAAAAAGGAACAGGGGAGAGCCACCCAACTCCAAGCCCAGGCTGTAGATTAAGGCGGCACTGAAGACACGAGTGCCAAGCCTGGAGGCCTGCAGGGAAGAAGGCTGACCAAGTTCATCTCACTTCCTGTCTGGCACTGTGCTCCCAGCCCCGTGGCCCCACCGCCAGGCCTTTGCTCCTGGAATGCCTTCCCCAGCCCCTCGCCTGGCCCGCGTCCAAGCCGGTTTCCAAAGCCCAGCTCACAGGCGCCTGTCCCCTGGTTTCCCACCGCCACCACCCAGGAGTAACATCTCCCTCTGGCGTTTGAACCCCCAGCCTCCTTCTGCCCTGAGCCGTCTCCCTGGATGTCTGTGGTGGGACGCCTGTCTCCCCGCACCAGCCGTTGAGTGCGTGTGAGTGAGTGAGCGAAGAAAGCCTGGGAAGCGGGGCTGGCGGCTCTTTCTGTTCGCTGCGCAGGCGCACACAGGTCTCTAGGTGGCCCTTCTCCCTCCCCAGGGCCAT
Source organism: Lepilemur ruficaudatus (assembly GCA_963574885.1). Lineage (NCBI taxonomy): Eukaryota > Metazoa > Chordata > Mammalia > Primates > Lepilemuridae > Lepilemur > Lepilemur ruficaudatus. Next base: position 42,206 of record CAUYRT010049663.1, read on the forward strand.
CACAAGCTCCATCTTAAACCCTGAGTCCTAGAGGCCGAGGACCAAATCCTTCTATTGTTTCGGCAGCAAGAGGTGTGAATGGGGACTTTAAAACTGGTGGCAAATAACTGACCACTGACAAACGTCCACCAAGCCACTATGGCTTGGCACCGAGCAAGCCGCCACATGAGCGGTTGGGGGCAAGACACCCAGAGGAGGGTCCTGTCCCCTCAGGAGATCTCCCAGAGGAGTGGGCAGGGACCCCCCCTCCCCCGACAAGGACAATAACCTTTGGCTTTGCTCGCTCTCAATCTCCAGCGTCTGAAACAAGGCCTGGCACACAGTAGGTGCTCAGTAGCCGTTGGCCGAGTAAATGAATCAGCTCGCACTGACCCAGAGGTGCTGGCGCCATGCACGGCAGGGCGGTGCTGATTGCCAAGCTGGCCTGCGGGGCATGTCACAGCTGCAGCGCCCACAGGCGAGACAGAGCACGGGAGGGAGCCTGGGAAGGAAGGGCCAGGAGGTTTGCGGTTGACCAAAACCAAGCAAGGGGCAGATCTTAAAAACCGCTCGGCCACAGCTGCCTGAGATGCAGCGTCGCGAGCTGTGGTTTTCAATCTTTGTTCTGCAGAGCAATCGCTTTTCAAATGAAATCATGCACGGCACCCGAGCGGCCGCGGCGGAGCTCAGCCCGGGCTGCCGGCCGGCCTGCTCACGTGTGGCCTCGTGCCGCGGAGACAGAGCTCCTGCTCAACTGGTGACCAGACCCTTCTCCTGTCCCTCCTTCTGAGGGGCTTCAAAAAGCCAGACTGTAGTTGGTTTTCTGGAAGGGGGCCCATCATAGGTCCTGGTGTCTTCTGAGAGGCTATTTAGGGCAAATAAACCATAAAGAGGGTCAAGAAACTTCCCCTAGCAATGAAGGAGTCGGGGTCAAAGGAAGACAGAAGAGGCCCTTCCAGCAAGTGGAGGCCAACCCAAAGCAGCCAGGCAGTGGGGCGGCTGAAACAGCTGGGCGGCCACTAGGGAGTGCAGTGGCTCTCTAAGAGAGGCCCTTTCTGGGGCAGTCCTTTTGGAAAGTGAAGCACCGCTTGCAGATACATTGGATACCTGGGGTGGGGGTGGTGTGTGTGTGTAAAGTCAGGCTTTCGGGTACCAGGTACACTAAAAACAAGGCACCTGTCAGAAAGAGGCCAACCCTGGTACTGTAAACCACAGGAAGGACCCCAACAGGGACAAATCTGACCACCTGGGTGCTTCATGCCTCCCACCCCCTGCGAGGGCACTGGTAGGGAGCACCTGCTGTTTGCTCAGCATTCCTTTCTCCTTCTTCTGAAAACAACACCTACGTTTTCCCTTTGGGGAACCTCCCCCCTCACACACTCAGGTCGACTCCTCAGCCCATCACACACATTACCCCACCACCACCACCACCACCACCGACCCTGTCCAGCCAATTAGCATATTCTATCCTCAAGTTTCAGTGATTGGTCAGAGGTGGTCATGTGACATGAGACCAACCAATAAGCCTCAACCCTGGGACTTTTGTTGGAACTCCTGGTAAGAAGAAGCTCTCCATCCATAGGATTTGAAATGAGCTGCGGTCACTGTCCCGCTGCCACATGGAGAATGCTGCTGGAGACTGATGCCCACAAGGAGGGGAGCAGAGGGCACGGATGTGATCCTAAGGGCATCATTTGATCCCTGGATTCAGCCCTGCCTTGGCACCAATAAACAGGCCCCAAATTGCCAATTTATTAGAAACTAATAAAAAGCTAATAAATTGTCTGCCTTGTTTAATCCAGTTTGAGTGGAATGTTGGCTCCAAGTGATGCAGCATCTGACCCCAGTGCAGCCTCTGCCTGGCCCCTCCTCACCCACTGCCACAACCTTTCCTGCTGACCCATCATGGTCTTTGCTCACCTGAGCAGCAGCACTGTGCTTCCTCACTTGAACCTGAGGGACACAGGCCAGCCTTCCCAGCTATCTGGCCCCCTCCAGGGTTATTTTTTGGCTGATCTAGCAAGACCCCTGCAAACCTGGCTCAGGTCCACTCACTTGATCCCCACCCCTTACTGTCCTGCACCACGGACCTTTGGTGCACTGGGGGAGACAGACACTAAACAATGACTGAGGGGCCTGGAATTAGGCCACTCCTGAGCTTGGGGCAAGAAGTGTCACCCAGGGCTTCGTCTTACCATACAATCCAGCCACCATGCTCCTAGGTATTTACCCAGATAAACTAAAAACTTAAGCTCACACCAAAAAAACCCTGCACACAACTGTTTATAGCAGTTTTATTCACAATTGCTAAAAATTGGAAGCAACCAAGATATCCGTCAATAAGTGAGCAGATAAATAAACTGTGGCATGTCCAATGGAATATTATTCAGCGATGAAAAGGAATGAGCCATCCAGCCACAAAAAGACATGAAGAAACCTTAAATGCATATTACTAAGTGAAAGAAGCCAAAAGCCTACACATTGTGTGATTCCAACTATATGACATTCTGGAAAAGGCAAAACTATGGTGTCAGTAAAGAGATGAGGAGTTGCCAGAGAAGGAGGAAGGGAGGGAAGATTGAAACAAAACCAAGGATCATCATTGCTGGTGGGGATGCAAGGCAGGGGGTCCCACAGTATCAATCTTCCCCTGCCTCCGTGGTAATAGAACTGTCATTGAGCAGATGGCCACCCGGAAAAATGACTATAACGCCCAGCTCTCCTTGCAACCGTGGGTGCCACGTGACTATGTTTTGGCCAATGGGACATTAAGGGAAGTGGTATATGCACCATCTGATTTCTCCCTGTCTTCGCTGGAGACGCAGTGGCAGGAGACGCAGTGGCGAGCCTTCACCAACCACGTAGATGAGCCACGGTGAAGCCACAACGCAAAGCAAAAAGAACCTCGGTCCCTAATGGTTTTGTGAAAGAACCACCTTAGCTCAGAATTTTCCCTAGAGAAAAATCAACCTCTCTCTTGTTTAGAGAGCTGTTATTTTGGAGTTTTGTCACACACAAATAATCCTTTATTCTCACTAATACGGATACTTTCAAGGATTGTTCTAAGGATTCTGCATAATACAGGTAAAACATGTTCTCTAGTGCATTTACTCAACAAATAACGGGCTAGCTTCCTGTGCTGGACTTGGCGGGCCAACTGAGGATAAGACGGGCAAAATCCACGCCCTCATGGAGTCCGTATTCTAGTTCAAGGAACAGACCATCAAAGCAGGAATGAACTAGTTCCAGGTGGCCATGAATGCGGGAATACCATTGGCAACAGCTACCATCTGTTGGGTTCTTAGCTTATTATATGTTGGTCCTGTTCTACGCTCCTTTCTCCTGGTTTTATCTTTATCATGAGAGGTGGGTGCTGTTGCTGCTTTATTTGACCAAGCTGAGTGAGACACAGAGGGGTAAAGGAACCTGTCTGAGATCACACAGCTAGTAATCGGTGATTCCAGGGTTTGAACTAGGTCTGTTGAACCTCAGAGCCTTGACCACTGGGCCCTCCTGCTAACAAAGGGAATAAAACGAGACACCGTGTCAGAGAGTGACAGAGTGCGCTGTTGATGGTTACTCTTAGCAACGATAATAACAGCCACAACAGAAGTGGCACAAACCCCGTGCCAACCCAGCCTGAACTCCCTTACCTGAGTAGCCAGCGGCGGGAGGTCTGGAAAGGATTATGCCCACGTTTCTAGAAAGCAAATTCAAGAAGTTCAAGTTGCTTTGATGGCAGGGTTGGAAGCTCCAGCCACGGCAAGCTTGAGGCTGTCCAGGAGATGCCCACCTGTCAGAGAGAAGCAGAACCAGCCGTGACTGCCTGAGCTCTCTTCCTGCTGTTTGACATGCTCTCTGGGCCTGCAGGAGGTGGAGAGTTGAGGCCAACATGGCAGGAGCCTGGGCGAATCCATCAGCATCGGGGACCCAACATCTGCTCAACTAGCCTGAAAACAACACTAAGACACATAGGTGAGTATGCCCACGTGTCCAAGTCCTGGGTAAAAACACGTAAGCATGAAACCCACCGCATCTAGCATGATGCCCTTGCAGAGGGGAGAGACCTAGCAAATTTTCTGTGATTTGCTTCAATATAAGACATAATTCTGTGTGACTGAGTGAGTGGGAGGAAACTCTGTGAGTCGGAGCCCACTGGAGAAAAGTTCCTTCCCCACATGAGAATGCCTTCCTGAGATGCCGCGTGCAGCCAGACCAGCGACCTCTTTGCACTAAGGAAGAGTCAGATACCTATAGAGGGGCAAAGAAGCCTAAACTCTGGGTCTCTCAGGACTCGTGGCTGGGTGCTCTCTCCAGGGCCATACCCTCCTTCGGAGGCAGCTGGACCTCAGCCACATGCTGGGGCCACCTCTTTCCAGAAGTGGGAGCCTGGGAAAGTCAGGGGTCCTCTCAGAGTGTCAGTCTCCTCATCTATAAAATAGGGATAATAATGGCATCTCTCCCTGAATTTTGCTGGGAGTTAAAATGACTTTCATAACTTTGTGAAGTCCACAGGAGAACCTTTGGCACACAGAAATTGCTCAATGAATGTTAGGGAGGTGACATAGAGGAGGACTGTGTGTGTGTGTGTGAGACAGGAGAGGCAGAGCACTGGACCAGAAGCTGCCTTGTGTCCCTGGCAGGTCTTCACACAAACAGTGCCTCTAAATTCTGCCAGGCATTCATCCCCCTCCCCCACCATCTCCCCCCTCTCTGGGCCCCCAGCCTGCGTGCCTGCCCCTCCTTCCGGGCTGCAAACCCCCACCCGCCTGTGGGATCCCCTCACCCCAGCCACCAAGCACAGTCCACATTTTGACAGCCAGCAAAATGCAAATGTCATTAGCGCTCTGCAAGCTGGTGAGGCTAATGTCACACCAGACGGTGTGAACTGGGAGGGGTGGGACGGCGCATTTCCCAGGAAGGGTGGCATTCCTGGCTTTTCCCAAAAGGGCATAATAAAGAAATTAATAAATGGCTGTAGGACAGAGGTGGCGATGGAGATTGCTCTGGCAGCAGCACAGGCAGCTGCGCCATCCTCACCGGCTCACCCGGGTCACCTGCAGACCCTGCTCCGCTGCCCGTCCCCACCACGTGTCTCTCTCAGCCTCTCCCTGTCCTCGCTGCGCTCACACACACACTGGAGGAAGAGGCTCACCTGGGCCCCTCTCCCCCAGCTCCGTCTTCCTCCTCCCACTCCAGAGAGAGAAGCAGATCACCACCCAACTGGCTCGAAGGGGGGTCTCCACCCTCACAGAGGAGGGGGCAGCAGTGGACCTGCAGCAAGAGTCCTGGGTTCCAGTCCCACGGCTGCACTAACTTGCCATGAGCACTCAGGCACACCCTCGCCTGCGTGGGGCCTCAGTTTCTCCATCTGTGAAAGGGGTGACAGACCCACTGTCCGTCGACTGTTGCTCAGGGTCAGCCCCGAAGCCCGTGGTGCTAATGACTCACAGGCAAAGAGGCTCAACCGAAGGCTCCTCCTCGTCTAGCTTCCCTGATAACACAGGAAGGCTTCCTGGAGGAGGGGGGCAGGTGTGCACGTGTGCAGATGGGACAGGGTGCTGTGGGCCAGGGTGAGCAAAGGCATGGGATACCCAAATGCTGGGGCAAGCAGGTATTTGGGACCAGGGACCAAACAGAATGTGAACTAGAGAAATTCAGGAGTGTGTGTGTCATAAATGTGTGCACGACTGTACATGGCATGTGAGGGCACCCTGCATCTGTGTGTGTGTGGGGGGGTTCGGCATGTGAACCTGTGTCATTGCAAACACACGTGTGTATCATCCTCAAGTAAAAATCCTTTCTCAAGTCCAGGCCCAGAAATGGGGAGGACATGCCCGGTGGGAGATGGGTCTGGGGGGTGAACAGTCATGAGGCCCTGGTAATCCCACAGCAGCTCAGGAAGCCCAGCTCTGAGGCTGTGAGCCAGGCCTGGCCCATCTCACCTGTCCCTGGATCCCACACTCCCTGAGGCCAGATCCAACTGCTGCCTGGCATTGTCCCTGGTTTTGTCTCCTCCATTGTCCCAGGGGCTGCCTGCCCCAGCCAGGGGACTGGATCCCGCAGACCACGTCTGGCCCACACACGGGCTGCAGCCAGCAGGTATAGAAGCCAGCACGCAGCAGCACCAGTGGTAGAGGTGGACAGAGCACAGCTAAGGGCTGGCCACACTTGCGTTCCAACCCCGGTGCCTCCACGAGCCACTGGCCCCTATGACTGAGGCAGGTACTCCACCTCCCTGAGCCTCAGCGAGGCCTGCTGAGGGCCTGTCGGAGGGAAAGTGCATGCAAACTGCAAATTGCTATACCCACTAGCAGGGTGGCATTTAAGCCCGGTGACCAGGATAATCCAGGAAAGAGCAGAGAGGTCCCCAGGGAGCCTTACATAAGTCCCTCTTTCCCCTCCTCTGCGCCTCAGTTTCCTCACATACGCAACTGAGGATCCTCGAGCTCAAATACAGAGGGTGCACAGTCTCCAAGTGTTTATTCACTATTAACGCCATGGCCAGAACGAATCTGCCAGAAACCAGAAGGCCATTCGTGCAGCAGTGGGCTGAGTAGATGGGGCCAGGACAGGTACATTTTATGGGAGGAGAGAGGAAAATGGTTTTATCTGAGTCACTGCCCAAGAAGAAACGTGACCATTCTAGGAAGACAGAGGGATGCAAGTGGGGAGGGAGGGAGGGAGGGAGGCGGAGCTGTCGAAAGTAGACAGAACTTGGACAAAGTCCCTCAGTGTGCACTGGGCTGGTCCCGCACTCAGAGAAGACAGGGAGTTCTGTTTCCTGCAGACCATGAGGAAAAGGAACATTTACTCATTTGGAAGGCATTAAATGAACATCTGCTGTGTACCTGGGACTCGAGGGACACCAGGGATGAGTGAGGCACAGATTACACCTTCAGGGGAGCTTGCTCTTCATAGGGAGGAAGAGAGGACCACGCCCATGGCTTTGCAGTTCAGGATGGCTAAGGAGGGGCTCATCGTATGCCAGGAGTCCCAGGGAAGGCTTCCTGGAGGAGGGGTAAGATTTGAGGGCATGGAGACGAGGAGGGCACTGGAAGCAGAGAGAGACCAGAGTGAGCAAAGGCATGGAGGTACCCAAATGTGGGAGGGGGATTCGAGACCATGAACCAAGGCTGCCTGTCGGGGCAGAGTGGGAAACGAGACAGGAAGGGAAGCAAGGGCTGGAAGGTTAAGGTCCTGAATGCCAGGCCAAGGATGATGACATTTATCCACAGGCAATAGGGAGCCACTGAAGGTCACAGTGCAGAGGTGTGCTTCAGGAAGGTTAAAAGCAGCAGGGAGCCCAGGAAAGCGGAAACAGATAAGGAGAGGATGGAAGGGGGATGGGTAGGGCCTGGTGTGGGGAGTGGGGAGAAAGGGGTGCTGAGGGTAGGCGTGCAGGGGGTACTGAGTCCAACAGGCCGGGGGCAGGAGACACAGGTGCGGGAAAGAAATTGGTGACTGAATTCAGGCATGGTGATGGCTAATGTTAAGTGTCAACTTGACCAGTATGGACGGGTCTGCATCCCAGCTCTGCAACTGTCACCAACTGTGTGGCTTCAGGCAAGTCACTCAACCTCTCTGGGCCTCAGTTTCCTCCCTTATAAAGTGGCAAAAAATAAAATAAAATAAAGCCACCTCATAGGGCTGTAAGATTCAACTCAGATTATATATAAGAACCCCTTTGCATACAATAGTGATTGTTGAACGCTTGCTTTTTAAAATTCACTACTTTTATTAACAAGTGATGCCCTCGCCCTATTACAAAGGAGGACACTGAACCTCAAGGTCAAATAACAGGGTAGAATTGGCCGCGCTGGGCCTCAAATCACAGGAGAAGCAAGTTATGAGCAAATAAACCTGCGATGACTCAGAGAAGAGTCTTGATTTTAAAATATTGTTAAAGAAAAAGGCTGCTTTATGACTTTTGCATGGTGTGCTTATTAAACCCAAGCTATAAATGTGAACTAATAAGTAAAATGAGTTAAGTTAATGAAAAAAATCAACCTCCAGGATGGATCTATATTACCTAATGGCAGTCCATAAACACAAACATAAAATTTTAAAATACAAGAATGAATTGCAATGCCCAGCAGCTCAAGGAACCTGCAATTTCTCTGTCTGAAAAATAAAAGCTATTGATTTTAGTTGAGTTCTCATTGCTCATGAGTGAGTCTTTGGGAAGTCATAAAGGAAGGAATTATTTCCAATTGTTTACTCACTAAGGATCATACGTATTGAATTTAAATTATCTCCGATTCCTAATTAGTACAAACAAAATGAGAATCCGAGTACAGCAGACCGGGAAAGGCCCTTGGAGGCCTGTGAGCTCAGTTCTCTTTGTTTCATGAGCCAGGAACCAGGGGCACAGAGAAGGGGAGCGACTTGCCCAAGATCGCACAGCAAGGGTGGGATCCAGGCCAGAGCTGGGGCTCTGCAGCAAGGTCAGCATACTGCACTGGTCCCTGCAGCCTCTGGGGCCAGCTCATTAAATCCAGGGTATGTGGGGTGGTACCTGGGCCCCAGCCCCAGTGGTTCCTACAATAAGAACTTGCACCCAGCTCCTGGGAAAAAGAAATCTATCCAAGAAAGGACCCTCAAGGCCACACACAGTCTAAGAGGGTACAGGAGGGAACTGGTGGCAGAGTTTGCCATCAATTCTAAGACACAACAGCACAGTGCCACATACGGAGCACTTGAGCGCCCACGCCGACCCAGTGTGGCCAGGTGGCCCAGCCACAAAGGAGACCGGGGTTCTGTTCTGAGAGGGGCTGCAGGTGGCACAGCCCCAGGCCCAGCTCAGCTCCTCCCTGTGTCCCCGGTGAGGCTGGGGACAAAGTCCTCATTGCATGGTGGGGGACAGAGGGGTCACTAACTGAGCCAGGCTCTGTCCAACACACACACACACACACACAAATGAGCATGAGACCAAGGAGCACAGGCACACGTGTGCGCATGCGTGTGTGCGTGTGTAAATGTTAGGCTTTGGGCTGCACGCGATTATCAAGCAGATGTTTAATTACTACCTGAGTGTAATTAATCAACACGATTAATACACAACCCATACCACATAATTACTTCCCTATTATACCAAAACGAAATATTTTATTGCGGAGGGTTTGCTAATTACCCGGCCCTGCCAAAGGACAGGTGTAACAGCCAGCAATGTTTCTTCCTTCCTCCCCTTCCTCTCCTCCCTCCTCTGCCCTCTCATCATTCTTCTGGGCTGATGTCCCCACCGCACAGGTCGGGGTGGCTGTGGGCCCCCTCCCCAGGATGCTGCGTCTGCACTCAGGTCGTTTCCATGTGAGCCCTACATCACCCTTGTTCTCCCCTCCCAGCACTTCAGCTTGGAAAAGCACGTCCCTTCCAGAAATCAAGACGGCCTTCTGCGGGCCTGCGGATGGGAATGCCGAGGGTCAGGGGTCACGCGCAGAAGCTCTGCAGGCAGCTGCCTGGAGTGGAATTCTGGCTCTACCGGTTCCTGGCTGGGAAATCTCTGTCAAGGTAACTGTGCCTCAGTTTCCCCATTGTCAGGTGGAGACGGTAACAGTAATGATCTCAGGGGATTCTTGTAATGGGATAAAATACATAAGCCAGTGCCCGTGCCTGGCACAGAGTTAAGGCCTGGGTAACTATTACTGTTACTACTAACACTGTCCCGGAAATGGCCCCTCCAGGAATCCTTACAATCAATGATTCAGCCTCCCAAACTTACTGGCTTTTGGATTCCACTCTCTCTCTCCTTCCACAATAGCTCAGTATACCTACCCAGACCCCTCCCCTCTACCCACCACCTACGTGGACCCCATGTCACTAACTCCAGCCTTCATCCTCTCTCACCCGGCTGCCACCTCTACCCATTCTCCCTCCATTCCATCCCCGACCAGGCAGGGAGGCAGATCTTCAGGAGTGGAGCTTGGACCACGCCACTCTCCTGCTCAACAACCTTCCATAGCTCACCATTGCCTATGCATCAATGTCTAACTCCCCCGTCTGTTGTTTTATGCCCTGGAAGAGCACCAATGCCCAAGTCCCACCTTCGCTGCCCAGGGCGTTAGTATAGCATGAGCGCTTGAGCTTCTGGTGAAGCAATGAGCAACTGATCAAATGAATGAATGTTTTGGCAGATTTTAGGGCATCTGCACCCTTCAAGCTGGGATGTCCCAGGGCATTTTATAAGCCTGCATATCTCCCAGGAGTCTCCTGGAAGGCGAGGTTTATCTGTCACAGTTCATCTCCAGAGTATCTTGGTTCCTTTCCTCTTCCCCTGACAAACATCCTCCCTACACCCCACTGCATTTAGGAATGACTGATCCTTTAGGTCACACTGACCACATGTCAGGTGAGCAAAGGGACTATATAGGGACCCTCAGACAAGGGCCAGTGCATGACCTGCTGGAGAGGCAAGGGTCAGGGACAGACTCCAGTGTAGGTGGCCCACACTGGAGAGTGGGCCAAGGGGTGCACACTTGTGTGCCTGGTGTGTATGCGTTTGCACAAAGAGGCCTATGCAGCTCCTTCTGAGTCTGAATCAACCCTTTCAGTCACCAAAGTATCAAGTAGCATGAGTTGAGCACTCAAGCACTCAATAAACGTAATACAAGCTCTGGAGTCAGAGCACTGGGGTTAGAGTCCTGTCTCTACTTCTGACTAGCTGTGTGACTTTGGGAAAATGACTTAACTTCTCTGAGCCTCAGTTCTTAGCTGTAAAACAGGGATGACCATAGCTCCTACTGACAGTGTCGTTACTACACGTAACACACTTTAATCAGTGCCTGGCATAGGGGAAGGGCCAATGTCAACTGCTTTGTTATTATCAGTAGTAAGAATAATAAATGCCGGGAGCATAGCAACTCAGTGCCTGGAGCCAAACACGGCATGTAGACATGAACTGATGGATGCCCAAGTCCTTGCAGAGATATACTAGAAGGCAGCAAGTGATGCTCATTTGTTCGTCGTCCATTCATTCAGCAAACACTTGCTGAGCGCTTGCCGTGCAAGCCTCAGGGCTGGGCACTGGGGCAGAGCAGAGGCACTCTGGCCCTGTCTCTGCAGAGACGCGGTTCACAAGTAGCTGGGCCAAGACAGAGGCTGGGGCGTGTTCTAGACCACTCGCTGCTGTATCCCCAGTGCCTGGAATAGCCTGTCACACCTGGCGCTAGACGAACGGGTAACAGCACTGCTGAAGATGCAGGAGGTAGCCCCCGACGGGCGGGTCCTTCCCGCATGTGCTGGAGAAAGGGGAGAGGTGCTCCAAGCAGCGGGCACAGCGGAGCAAGGGCGCAGGGCCCTCGACCTGCAGGACCGGTGTGGGGGACAGCAGGCAGGCTGCGCTGTGCACAGGCACGAGAGCAGACAGGAGAAGGGGTGCACGGGGACAAGCAGTAGGGGCCGAGAGTGCCTGGGCTGGGAGGGAGCCAGCTGAAACGCATGGAGGGGACAGGGCCGCTCTCAGTCCCGGGCTTTCCCTCCTTGTCCGATGTTCGGGCCCTGGTCTTTGGAACTCTGAAGCCCACTCCCGGGAAGCTGATAGAGACATGTCCAGGGAACACTGGATTGATTTCTCTCTCCAGAGATGTGTCTAAAGCTCCCTGCTCAGCCATGGAGCGGACCACAGAGTGCTCAGGCCATGCACGGCGGCCAGGGGGGAAACAGGAAGCAACAATGCTCCAGGTAGGTGCAGGGAGGGCAGGCGATGCCAGGGTGCCACTGTTTTCACTCAGAGCCAGTCTCTCCCCGCTGGGCTGCCATTCAGGCTGTATATGGGGAGGGGACCCAGCAGAGAAACCTTCTTCTCTCCAGGCACACTCACAGACTCACACACGCACACATGGCCAAGCCTGGGGTTGGATTAAAGCAAAAAGGTCAAAACTTTAATAAGTTAACCGAGAGGCAGGAAACCTTTGTTCCAGCCACAAGTCTGGGACAGCTTTGCTGTGTGCCCTGGGGCAGATAGTGCCCTCTCTGGGCTTCCACTTTGCCCTCTCTAAAATGAGACAGAGGTATTCAATGATCTTCTGATTCCTTCAATGAAAGGAAGGGGGCCAAGTCCCCACAGATAGGTGGCGGTGACATGAGAATGAATGTGAGGGGCCTGAGCCCCAGGCAGTGAAGTGGACTGTACATGGGATAGAGCCAGCACGTGCTGCCCGGGCCAAGAACCAGGTTCTCCTGCACCTGCCTCACTGGTGGGTGAGGCTGAATTTGAACCCTGACCCTACCACTCACCATGGTACCTTGGATACCTTATGTAACATGAAACTGAACCTCAGTTTCCTCATCTGTAAAATGGGGACAATATCACTTCTCATTTGCAGTTAATTGAGAAGACACAAGGAGGCTGCCCAGCAGTGTGTCTGAGGCAGAAAAGGCCTCAGCAGGTGGAGACTATTACTAGTATTACAATTATAGTTCTGTCACGTTAAAAGTGGGCTTTCCCGGGAAAACCCCTGGCGGGAAGCTCTGCTCACCGTTTGGTGCCATCTAGGGCCAGCGCCCCTGGGAAGTGGCTTGCCTTCATCCTGCTCCCCAGTGGGATGGGATGAGTCCCCTACAGACCCTGGCAGCCCCAGGGCTGAAGGAGAACTTTCGTGACCACAGCCTATCCACACACGGTCACAAAGCTGGCACAGTTTCTGGGCAAATGGTGGCCACTCCTTGGGGCGGTGGGGAAAGCAGCCTGGCATTAGTGGTTCTAACTCACCTGACATGTGTCCTTTTGTACAAGCATAGTGTACCCACACATCACTAGCTAAATGACAATAGAAAGAAATCCGTCGTCTGGAGGACAAACGCCTTGGGGACAACACCCTGGGGAAATGCCAGGCCTTGGCTGGCCCTGGGGAACCCTCTAGGCTCTGGCTGGCTTCTCATTCCTGGAGGAAGGGTCTGCCAGCCCTGGGGACAGGAGGTACCAGGGTTCACGATATCCATCTGTGTTTAGGAGGGAAGGAGCTGAGCTGGGCCAGGCAGGAGAGACCCCATCCGGGGTGGTCTCTGTACATAAGGTGACAGTAACAAGGCTGACGCTCTGCCCAACAGATGCTGACGGCCTACTGTGTGCCTAGCCGAGGAACTGCTGTCCACGTGGCACTTGATGTGTCTTCACGCAAGCCCCGTGGACCCCATGGACCTGTGGACCCCACATGGGAGAGGCTGCTAAACAGAGACCCGACGAGGCCGATGTTTTCTGTAAGTGGCAGAAGGGGCTTCACACCTCGGTCTGTCAGGTGTCCCGGCCAGTGCTTTCTTCTTGATTCCAGAGTAAAGGCTTTCAGGGTGTGCAGGTGTGCGGGTGTTGCACCCTGGCCCCTTGCCTGGACCCACCCCCCAGCTGCGGCCGGGCCAGCTGCTGCAACCTTCCCTCGGGGCACCGCTCCTGGCTGTGGCGCGCCCTCACCCAGGGATGTCCGGGAGGCCACACCCCCATCTGCACCCCCAGGAATACCCCACAGCCACAGCACACTGATGTGGGGTCAAACAGCCCAGCCCCCTTGCCCCTGCTGGGGACGAAGTCCGAGCCCCTTCATGCCCCAGAGCTCCCCACGGGACCAGGCTGAGGCTAGACTTCTCTTGACCGTCCCCTGCGTCCCGGCTGGTCTGCAGATCTCTCCCAAGAAACCCCTCCAGCAAGTCACCTGCACAGCCACCCTGGCTCAGGTTCTGCTTTGGGGAACCCCCTAAGACACAGGAAGCTCTGAAAGAAACAGACGTGGTTCCTGCCGTCATGGGATTCAGCACCCAGCGGGAGTCAAACCTGAGATGGGGACTGACAAAGACGTGATCGTTTTGCCCACAGCAGTGCCCCCTTCTCCGTAGGGGAGACTCTCCAAGACCCCTCAGTCGACGCCTAAAACCTCAGTACGGAGCCCTGGCATATACTGTGCTTTTTCCTGAACATACATACCTGCGATAAAGTTTAATTGATAAATTAGGCACAGTAAGGGATTGACAACGATAACTAATAATAAAATAGAACAATTATAACATACTGCAGTATTTTAAGTGAAATAAAGACAACCTGAACACAAGCACCGTGACATCATGGCAATCGTCTGATAACTGAGACGGGTGAGGGGCTAACGAGCGGGCGGCGTGTTCAGTGTGGGTGCGCTGGACGAGGTAGGATTCGTGGCCCAAGAAGGACAATCGAGATTTCACCACGCTACTCAGAATGCCATGCGATCTAAAACTTATGAATTGTTTATTTCTGGAATTTTCCTGTTAATATTTTCAAATCACAGTTGATTTCAGGTAACTGAAACCGTGGAAAGCGAAACTGTGAATGAGGGTGTGTAACCACCCCTCGCCCGCCGCCTCTAACACAAGAGCTTGCTACTTACGAGCAGGCGTGCACCACGCACGTGCCCTCCTAACCTCAAGGAAAGCCAGCATCCCAGCCACGAGGGTGTGCTCTCCCCCTTACAGGTGAAGAAGCTGGGGTTCAGAGAGATCATCTGCCCACGGCCACCTGCAACTCCTACGTGGCTGCGCTTGGGCTTGAACTCACTTCTGCCTGAATGCTGGGACCCAGGACCTTCCCCCTCCTCCAACAACAGGGACCTGAATACAGCTGATGAGGGGGAGTCCCATGATCCAAGGTTAGGGTCATCCCCTGGGCAAAGGTCACTGCTGTTCCCTCTGTCACCCTGTGTCACTCCTGGGCCACATGGCACGAGGGGGCCACAGATGGGAGCAGGCAGCTCTGGAGGACGGGAGGGAGTGGGGGTCACCCCGGGCCCCCCTGGCCTCCCCCACCGCTCCCCACTCCACGTCAGGGGCTCGCTCCCTCTCAAATGGCTCCTGACACCGGCTGCTCCCCCGCCCCTTGCGGCTCCTGCCTCCTGCTGTGTGGCAGACTGAGCGGTCAGCCAGGCAGGTCGCAGGCAGAGATTGCGAATTTTACCTGTTAATTCGGTTTCTGTGCCCCTGCTGCTTGCCAAGCCTGGACAGCTCCGAAAGGAGGAGGGAGAGTGGGCAGGGATGCATTGGGGGAGCAGCGGGTGAGGCCGGTGGGGCTTGCTCCCTGCAGGGGGCCAGGGGGCCGGGAGCAGCCTCCCTGGATCCAGGAGCAGGGAGGGGCCTGCATCCCTGGGCACCAGCTACCTGCTCACTCCGCCCCATCCTTGGGCCAAAAGCCTCTGCCAGCCCCTGGCTCGGGGGCAGAGACGAGCCCGGCCAGGCACAGGAGGCCCCTGCCCCTCACCCTTCCTGCCTACATCCCACCAGCCATCTCCGCCACCGCCTCTCCTACGGTCCCTGAGCCTGTGCTACCCTGGGCCCTTCATTGCGTTTAATCCTCAATCTCCTTCCATGCTGCCCTCACTGCGAGACAGCTAGCCTCGTTACCCACATTCTGCAGACGTAGAAACTGAGGTCAGAGAAGTGCTGTGTCCTCAAGAAGCTCAACACGGAGTCACTGCAACCCAGCAACTCCACTCCTAGGTCTGCGCCCAAGAGAACTGAGGACAGGGACTCAAACACACATGTGCACACACGTGTTCGTAGCAGCGTCATTCACAGTACCCAAAAGGTAGAAACAACCCAAATGCCGTCTGCATCTGAATGGATGAACAGGTGAACGCAGCACATCCCTCCAATGGTAGGATGCCGCCGTCAAAAGGAGCGAAGATCTGAGATGCGCCAGATGCCGATGAACCTCCAGAACACCCGTCGACTGAGAGGCCAGACACCAAAGGTCACACCTTGTATAAGTCTATTCATATGAAACGCGTGGAACAGGTGAATTCGCAGAGCGAGAAGGCGGATTACAGTTGCCAGGGACCGAGGGGAAGCAGGGAAGGGACCTGGCAGCTGAACGTGGACCGGGCTGTCTTTCAGGATGATGAAAATGTCTTAGAACTGCACAGAGGTGGCGATTGTACAACACTGTGACGTACTAAATGCTACTAACAGTACACTTTAAAAGGATGAATTTTATGTTATGTAAATTTCACCTTGCTGTATTTTTGTAAAAGAAGAGAGGTGCTGTAACTCATGCAAGTCACAGAGCTGGTGAGTAGGGGGGCCCAGGTTCACACCTGGTCTTTCTGATGCCAGGGCCCGTGTCCCTGGCCACCATCCTCGGTTGCCTGTCCCGTGCTGGTCCACCGCTGGGCCTTGGCCTCTGCCAGGAACGCCCTCTCTCCCCATTTCTACTGTCAAAATCCTACCCATCCGTCGAGGGCCTGGGTTAAAAGCCGCCCCATCCCTGAAGCCTTTCCCCGATCTGGAAGTTTCCTCCACCTTGGAGCCCCACAGCCCTGGGTCTCTGCCCCTCCCTGGCAAGTGTCCCCTCTGCTTCCTGCTGCAGTTGGTGCTGCACGAGGCTTCCCGCCAGGCTGACGGAACTTTCGCAGCCACAAGGCGCTTGTGAGACTTAAGTAATATTAATGCCCTCAGAGTTCTCAGCTCTGAGCACGGCGCCCAGTAGGCACTCAACAGATGCTGTTAACGGGCTGGATTCACTCCTGAAAAGCGGGACCTGCTGACTTGTGTGCACCCCCCAGCACAGGTCATGACCTCCGCAGGATGCCCCGAATGGCTGTGGAATAGAAGGAGAGGGGGCGACTGCCCCCGACAAGGGGGCACATTCTTGCCTGGGGAGAGCCTGTTTTCCCGCTGGGCAGGAAGCCGGACTCTGGTCACAGTTTGTAATAAGTGCAGCGCTGTTTCCTCTCGGCTGTGCTGGCCCCGGCGCGACACTCACACACATATACACGCGCATCCGCCACGGCCTTTGGAAGAGCCCCGCCCAGAGCCAGCTATGCATGTTACATGCTCGGAGGCCCCTTGGACCAGCCAAGCCCCAAGGGATTTTGATCCCTGAGGCACCTCCACAACCACAGTCCACAAGTCATAGGAGTCAGAAGCTCTGGCCTGCCCCACATCCCGGCTGGAAGGGACAGATACTCATTAAACCCCTGAGATGCCTACTGAGGGGGTGGGAATGGCTGTGAGCAAGAAGACCTATTAGCTGCAAGCTGGAATGCTGGTATCACATAGAGCTGGCTTGACTTGGATTCTGCCACTTCCTGGTCTGTGAAGTGCTGGACAAGTCATTTGAGCCCTCTGAGCCTCAGCGTCCTTATCTGTGAGACGGGGATGATGAGATCCACGCCTCACAGGGCCGATGCACAGATGAAAGGAGACAGCATGTGCAAAGTACTCAGCACAGACACCAGCACAAAGTAAAGGCTCCATCAATATGGCTACCATTATTATTATTATCCCCATTTTACAGATGCAACAACTGAGGCCCAGGAAGGTAAGTAGGAGTCTATGAGAGTCACAGGATCCCCAAGCTGATGGTTTACTATTCTCAGGGAGACTAGTGTTTAGATGAGGCACACCCAGAGCTGCCTTGGGAAATCACCCCCAGGTCTGGCCTTGGTGATGGCTCAGCTTGCTGGGTGGAAAGGGCACAGACTGCACTTACCTACCCACTTCTGCATCAACTGTGTGCCCTGAGGAGTGCCAGGGAGACAGCATGGAGGGTCCTGAGTCAGTCCTTGGTAAAAGTCCATGGGACACGACTGACGTCTCTAATAATCGTCACCACGCTTACCTCATCGGCTTAAACTAATGAAGGCACATTAAGACAGCCATCAGGGAAGCACTTTATAAACTAAAGGAACTATATACATTTAAAGTATTGGCGTTAAGAATAATCCCAAACACCAGATAATGCCACCTCTTTCAATATATCTTTGGAAGCTCTTTGTAATCTACAATGGAACGTGAATTAGTTGAAGATGCCAAGGAATCCTCTCCACTCCAGGGAACACGGAGACACACAGGCCTCCCTGATCTTGCCTCTTTGCTTGGCCGTTGACAGTGGGACATGCCGAAGGGCGGTGAGCACCTCCTCTCCACCTGACACCCACAGCAGAAAGAGGGGGCCCTGGGACCGCAGAAATCTGGCCCAGCCACTTGCCCACTCCGAGATCTTGGACAAGTCCCTCGAGTCCCTCACTGCCAGGTGGTGTGGGGGCAGAGAGAGCTGGAGGGTGATCATGCCCACCTCGCTGAGTGGAGCAGAGGTAGATGGACCAGGTCCAGCATACAGGAAGCTCCCAATGAACAGTCATGCCCTTTCCTCTCAAATGACTCCCAGACACCATTAAGAGAGTAAGAAGCAAACCGCAGACTGGGGGAAGCATTTGCAACACTTATGTACAACAAAGGACTCGTATCCAGAATATATAAAGAACTCCTACAAATCAATAAGAAAAAAAGAAAATAACCCAGTTTAAAATCATGCAAAAGACTTAAATATAAATAGACACTTTCCCAAAGAAGATATGCAAATAGCTGATAAGCAGATGAACACACACTCAGTGTCATTACCACCAGGGAAATGCAAATCGAAAACCGTGATGAGATATCGCTACAGATGAACCAGTTGGCTAACAACGAACCCACAGATGGTGCCAAGTGTGGGTGAGCAGGCAGAGCAACTAGAACGCTTACCCACTGCTGGCAGGACTGTCAAATGACATGCCCACTGGACCGGACAGCATCTATTGAAGTTAAATCTATGACTCAGCATTTCCTCCCCCAGTCACATACCCAAGAGAAATACCCACAAAAAGATGTGGACCATAATGTTCATTGCACTTTATATACATATGTGATACCTAAACAGGCATTTTTTTTTTTTAATTACCAAACTGGGGGGCGCATTGCATCATACCGTCTGCAAGGCCTACCAGCTCTGTCATTTTATGATTCTCAGAGCCTGGAGAATGAGTCTCAGGTTCTAACGCTAGAATTCAGGCATGCTGTGCTCATTTTACTCTGTCTCTTCCCTTCCGCTGTCACCTTGCTTGCCTAGAGGGGCCCTTCTCTTGCTCATTCTCCCTCCGTGACTTCATGTAAGTTAATCAGCCACTCGTGACCACATCATCCTATCTGCGAAAAGGGGGTCACACTGCCTGGACTCTGCCCCAGAAGAGGAAGACGTGGTCATGCATGGCAAATGCTCTGTGCATCACAGAGCAAAAATGCTAAATCCATTCCCAGAATTGCTAGCAGATGTACCTTTCCGTGGGGTCAAGCACGTTCGGGCAGAATTGTATTTACTATAGCAAGGGTGTGATTTAAAACTCAAACTTGGTCCGTGTGTGTTTCTTTGGCATTGAAGGGACCCAACTGTGGCCGTGGAGCAAAAGTCATTATGCGAAAGGGACAGCGATGAGTTTAACTGGGGACGGCCTGGATGCTAGCATGGTCCCTCGTGCTCAAAGGAGACATAGGTCGTGCCCAACCTGGGGCTTCTGCCAGCCTTCCAAAGAAAGGAACTCCAGAGCTGGAGTCTAAGGATCTGAGTCCAAGGGCTTTTGGCCTGATGGGCTGTGTGATGCTGTCAATGCATTTCCCACCTCTGGGCCTCAGTTTCCCCCCTGCACAATGAAAAAGTGGACTAGATCATATTTGGCGATCCTTCCAACTCTATAGGTTTATGAACTCGCATATGACTTACTTCTTAAAATTTAAATCACATTGTGTCCCTTCTTGTTTAAAGCCTTATCTTAGCCCATATTAGACTTAGAATAAAGTCCAAACTCATCTGTAGGTCCTGATGGTTGGGTCCCTGCTGACCTCTGCTGGAAACACTGCCCCATCTCTCACTAGATCCCAGCCATATTGCTCTTCTGTCCATCCATGAACAGCTCAAACTCATCCCTGCCCCAGGGCCTTTGCACACATTGCCTTCTCAATTGGAACCCTCCAATCCCCAGTTCTGCACGGCTGGCTTTGCCTGCTTTAGGGCACCAGCCCAGAAGTCCCCTCTGCAGAGGCTTCCCTGACCCCCCCCCCAGATAACACAGCCCCTGTCCCTTGTTTATTTGTTTTTTTTCCACCTTTACACCAGTTGTATGACATGCAGTCATTTGATGAATCCGTAGCTATCTTGTTTTCTGCTGGCCTCCTGCACTGGAGGGTAAGCTCCATGCCGGCAGCCACAGTGTCTGTCACCACTAACCCTCTGGCACACACACAGAAGACACTCAGAAAGTATCTGTGCAATTTTTTAATCTCCCAGGCAGTACTCCAGGGCTGCTGCTGTCCTTGGAGGCTGATGCAAGTGTTTCGCAAGGGGAAGAAAATGCTCAGGTAGGGAGGTCCCACCAGGGACTGCGAGGATGCCAGGCTCTCTGTGTCCTGTGTCATTTAATTCTCATTATAACCCTTAGAGATAAGATGAGTGGGGGAAACTGAGGCTCAGAGTAGTGACAGGTTGTGCCCATGGTCATACGCCAGTAACCAGGAGCCCTGAGTTCAGAGGCTGATGGCTGTGTGCCACCCGCTGGCTGGGGAACACGGCGTGTGATCCGATCTCTCTAGGCTGTGCGTTCCCATCTGCAAAGTGGGGTTCAGATTTCCCACCTGAACTGCAAGCTGTGTCTTGATCGAGCAGGGTGATTAACGCAGTGTGCTGTGCACCGATGTTGAACAGAAATGGGGCCTGGGGTTTGCTTTCTGTATCCCACCTCTCCGGGAGGCAGCCAAGGAGAGACAGGAGCGAGCTTTGGAGACAGCCTGTCCGGGACTGGAAACCCGCTGCAACCTAGCTCAGAGCCGGGGGTGCCCTCGGGCACACGCTACTTCGCTTCTTTGAACCTCAGTTTTCTGATTTGCAAAATGAAAAGAATAATTCCCTCCCCCTAGGGCTGCTAAGAGTATTAAGCGAGATCACCTGCAAGAAGAGCTGTATTCTTTCCAAAGTGCCGTGCAAATGTTGCTTCACCTTTTGATGTCTTACGACATCTAGTTGTTATTATAGCAACTTTCCCTAATGAGGGAGACAGCAGGTGAAATGGGCAAGGACACGCAAGGCTGCCTCCACCACCCCCAGGGGACAACACTGGCGAGTCCTTACAGAGCCCTCACTGCGTGCCAGGCCCTGCAGGACGCCCTCTCAAACGGTCTCCTCAAAAGTTCAGCAGTCAGTCCTGTATCATCAGCCCCATTTTACAGATGAGCAAACTGAGCCTCAAACAACCCTGCTTGAGTTTCCCTGGCCTCGGGAGTTTTCCCCCTGTGGGGACTTGGCCGAGGGGAGTGTGCACGCAGAACAGGCAGCATGTTCCAGAGGACTAGACCAGCTCTGGGCCCCAGGAGAGCCACCTTGGAGAGCACCACGGAATCAGGACAGCACACGCACCATGGCCTCCCCAGACGGACAGTCACCAGCCCACCTGGCCCACTGGCTGCCCACAGCTGGCCAAAGGCCCCTCTGGTCCCTAAATGGGCCCCAAGCTTCTGCCCCATAACTTCCCGCCCTCCCCCACTGCACACTCCATTCTGGGGGGTGCCCGTCTGGGATGCAGGAAGTAATTAGACAAGATTAGCGGGGCGGAGAGAAGGTTGGGGGGGTGCTGGCAGACAGAGCTCCTGGGGGCAGAGAGACTTCAGAGGATGGGGGGGCAGCGGGGACTGCGGTGGTCTAGTCTAGATGACAGGGAAGAGTGGCAGAGGGGTCTGCGTTTGAGAGAAGCTGCAGGGGAGAGACAGAGAAAGCCACAAGGACACACTCTCTTTCTTTCCGTGGGAGGGAAAGAGAGGGACGCAGGGACCCAAGGAAGAGGGAAAAGAAGAGCCGGAGGGAGAAGCTCATTCGAGGGAAACAGACAGACACAGGCTCATCTATCTGGCCTGATCCCAGAGCGCGGCTGAGGAATGGTTTCTGCTTGCGGGAGGTGGGGAGGCAGCCTGGGCGGAGCAGGGACAGGCCCGGTGCCGGGAGCCCGGGTCCAAGCCACGAGCCCTTTGCACCGCAGCTTCCCAGGAGGCGAGAGGAACAGAAGCATGCTTGCACGCGCACTGGAACGTGCCCAGAGATCTGCGGTCTGAGAACCACAGCACAGGCAGGAGGGCTGGAAACAGGCAGGAACTGATGCTGTAGTCTTAGGGCAGGGTTCCTCCCTTTCTGGGAAACCTCAATTTCTGCACTTAAGACTGGCTGGATGAAGCCTTCCTACATACCTAAAGCCAGCCGACTGTAGGTATTGGCCACATCTACAAAAGACCTTTCCAGCAATACCGAGGTTAGTGTTGGATTAAATAGCTGGGTACTCCAGTCCAGCCAAGTTGACACATAAGATTAAACCATCACCCCGCCTGATCTGGTGTCCTCTGGCTGCTATAATCAACTACCACAAAGTTAGTGGCTTAAAACAATACAAATTTATTAACTATTCTAGAAGTCAGAAGTCCCTTTATATGGGTCTCACTGTGGCAAAATCAAGGTGCCAGCAGGGCTGTGCTCCTTCTGGAGGCTCTAGGGAAACATCTGTTCCTTGTCTTGTCTAGATTCCAGAGGCCGCAAGTGTTCCTTGGCTCGTGGGCCCGTCCTTCTCCAAAGCCAGCAATGGCCAGGCCAGGCCAGTCCTCCCCAGGCAGCTCCCGAGTCCTCCGATGTGCCTCTTCTGTAGCCAAACCTCCCTCTTCCTCTCTGAAGGACCAGGGTGGTTACATCAGCCCCACCTAGAAGGACCAGGGTGGTTACATCAGCCCCACCTAGATACTCCAGGATAATCTCTCCCCACCTCAAGGCCATTACCATGATCACATCTACAAAGTCCCTTTAGCCACGTAAGAAAACGTAATTCATGGGTTCCAGGGATTAGGATGTTGCCATCTTGGCGAGGGGACATTATTCCTCCGGCCCTGCCACCCAACAGCAGGGTAGGCAACAGTGGGGTGGATCCAGACACACCTCGGGGATATTGAGGGCTCAGTTCCAGACCACTGCAAATAAATCGGATATTGCTATGAAGCAAGTCACACGAATTTTTTTTGGCTTCCCAGTGTATATAAAAGTTGTGTTTATACTATACTGCGGCCTATTAAGTATGCAATGGCTTAAAAAATATACATAGCTTAACTTAAAAATACTTTATTGCTAAAAAGAAATGCTAACGATCATCT
The DNA here is from genome assembly GCA_963574885.1 of Lepilemur ruficaudatus. Classification (NCBI taxonomy): domain Eukaryota; kingdom Metazoa; phylum Chordata; class Mammalia; order Primates; family Lepilemuridae; genus Lepilemur; species Lepilemur ruficaudatus. The sequence goes on from CAUYRT010049663.1 coordinate 65,126, forward strand.
GAGCCTTCAGCCAGCTGCAGTCTTCTTGCTGGTGGAGGGTCTTGCCTCGATGTCGACGGCTCCCGACTAATCAGGGTGGTGAAGGGGGGTGATTGTGGCAATATCTGAAAATAAGACAACAATAAAGTTTGCCGCATTGGTAAACTCTTCTTTTAATGAAAGATTTCTCTGTAGTGTGTGATGCTATTTCATAGCATTTTACCCACAGTAGAACTTCTTTCGAAATTGGAGTCAGTCCTCTCCAACCCTGCTACTGTTTTGTCAACAAGTTGATGTAATATTCTAAATCCTTTGTTGTCATTTCAACAATGCTCACAGCGTCTTCACCGGGAGTAGCTTCCATCTCAAGAAACCACTTTCTTTGCTCATCCATAAGAAGCAACTCCTTATCTATTAAATATCCAAGTTTTACCATGAGATTACAACAATTCAGTCACATTGTCAGGCTCCACTTCTAATTCTAGTTCTCTTGCTATTTGCATCACCTCTGCAGTGACGTCCTCCACTGAAGTCTTTGAAGCCCTCAAAGTCATCCGTGAGGGTTGGAATCAACTTATTCCAAACTCTTGTTAATGTTGCTATTAATATTTTGATTCTCTCCATGAATCACAAATATTCTTAATGGCATCTAGAAAGGTAAATCCCTTCGAGAAGGTTTTCAATTTACTTTGCCCAGATCCCTCAGAGGAATTGCTATGTACGGCAGCTATAAATTTACAAAGTGTATTTCTCAAATAATAAGACTTGAAAGTCAAAATGCATCCTTTATCTGCAGGCTGCAGAATGGATGCTGTGTTAGCAAGCATGAAAACAACATTAATCTTGTACATCTCCATCGGAGCTCTTGGCTGACCAGGTGCATTGTCGAGGAGCAGTAATGTTTTGAAAGGAATCTTTTTTTCTGAGCAGTAGGTCTCAACAGTGGGCTTAAAATATTCCGGAAACCGTGGTGTAAACAGATGTGCTGTCATCCAGGCTTTATTGTTCCATTTCTAGAGCACAGGCAGAGTAGACTCAGCATAATTCTTAAGGACCCTAGGATTTTCAAAATGGTAAATGACCACCGGCTTCAACTGAAAGTCACCAGCTGCATTAGCCCCTAACAAGAGAGTCACTCTGTCCTTTGAAGCTCTGAAGCCAGGCATGGACTTCTCCTCTGTAGCTAGAAAAGTCCTAGATGGCATCTCCTTCCAACAGAAGGCTATTTCCTTTATATTGAAAATCTGCTGTTTGTGTACCCACCTTCATCACTGATCTTAGCTACATCTTCCGGATAACTTGCTGCAGCTCCTGCATCCGCACCTGCTGCTTCACCTCATGCTTTTATGTTACGGAGACAGCTTCTTTCCTTAAACCTCATGAACCGACCTCTGCTAGCTTCAGACTTCTGCAGCTTCCTCACCTGTCAGCCTTCCGAGAATTAAAGAGAGTTAGGGCCTTGCTCTGGGTCAGGCTTCGGTTTAAGGGAATGTCGTGGCTGGTTTGATCCGCTATCCAGACCGCTAAAGCTTTCTCCGTAGCAGCAGTAAGGCGGTTTCACTATCTCATCATTCGCCTGTTCACTGGAGTAGCACTTCTGATTTCCTTGAAGAACTTTCCCTTTGCATTCACAACTTGGCTGCCTGGCGCTGGAGGCCCAGCTTCAGCCTATCTCGGTTTTCAACATGCCTTCCTCACTCAGCTTAATTATTTTTAGCTTCCCACGTAAAGTGAGAGACCTGTGACTCCTCCTTTCACTTGAACACTAAGAGGCCACCGTAGGGTTATTAATTGGCCTAATTTCAACATTGTTGCCTCTCAGGGAATCAGGGAGAGAGGTGAGAACAGCTGGTCGGTGGAACAGTCAGGACACACGCAGTGTTTACCGATTACGTTCGCCATCTCACGCGGGTTCGATTCATGATGCCCCCAAACGATTACAATGGCAACATCAGAAATCACTGATCACAGATCGCCATAACAAGTGTAATAATAACGAAACAATCTGAGATACTGTGAGAGCCACCAAATGTGACACAGAGACAGGAAGTGAGCACGTGCCATTGGAAAAACGGCGCAGACAGACTCGCTCGACACAGGATTGCCACGGACCTTCAGTTTGCAAAAAACGCAGTATCTGTGAAGAGCAACGAAGTGAAGCGCAGTAAATCTAGGTTTGCGTGTGAGTTTTGGTGCCACCCCCACCCCACCCCTGCTGGTAAAATACGGATGTGGCCATGCGGAGGATGAGCAGGGAGGGGCTGGATCTGAGCTGGGCTGCAGGTTGCTCTCCCGGCAGAATCAGGTCTGATCCAGCCATGCCTCGCCCAAGCTTTCCTCCTTCCTTGGGAGCAGTCCAGACCCCCAGGGAAGGCATGAGAAGCACTCTCAGGAAATAATAAGATCGCAGCTTAGAACTCCAAAGAACGATGACATTAGGAGACTCCAGTCTGAGCAAAGACTTATCAACTCTAGCCTCTAGGTGGATGTGCTGTGCATCTGCAGGTCAATGTCTCAACTTCTCTGAATCCTTATCTTCATGAGTTGTCCAGGGACCCCTATCCCAGGTTCCATGTGCTGCACGCTAGGAGCCTGGCGCCCTGCAGCAGCACTGCGGGGCCCCTCCCTGCACCCCTAATGCGTGCCCCTTCCTCAGAAGGCCTGCCTCAGGGAGCCACAGTGCCTGGAAGCTTCCATCCCTCCCCCACCCTCGGGTGGCCCTGAGCCGATGTCTGAGGGTGTGGGAGGATGAAAGTTCCGTTCTCTGGTCTCAAGTGGAGACAGACGTGGAGGTTCCCCTGCAAGATCAGCAAGCGCAGCCCTCTGCAGGACCGCACTGACATCCCGCGTGCCTTCCCCCACCCCGTTGCTGGGTTCCTCTAGAAATCATCCTTAATAAACCCTTTGTCCACAAATGCTTGCCTCAGGGCCGACTTTGGGGCGTCCAGACTGCCTGTGAGCATCACCCCATTTACCAACAGCCCTTTGAGGTGAGTGTTGCATTACTCCCACTCTCCAGACGCAGACACCGCGGTCAGGGGAGTTTAGTGTTACCCCGAGTTACAGAGCAAGCAGGTAGCGGAGCGGCATTTGAACCCACATCAGCCTGACACCATGCCTGCATGCCTCACCTCCTCTCTCTGTGACTTCCCCACCTGCCCAGAGACCTGAAAAAACAAGGGAAGGGGTGCCGGGGGGTGGGGTAGGGGTGTATTTGGTAAAGGAGGATGGTGGAAACTCCTTGTGGGGCCTTGGGTTTCATCAAAGTGGGGAAAAAACACTCATCACTTGCCAGCTCCCCAACCCGGGCACACACGGCGTGATCTGAAGCCCGACCTGGTGGTCCTCCCGCTGGGGCCGCTCCCTCCTCCCCAGAAAGAACCTGGTGCTCTGGGTTAGGCAGGGATTTGTTTTCTGAGTAGAGAAAGGCTCCAGGGGCTATAAGAAGCTGGCAGGTCCTGTTGCCAGAGCTGCCGGCTGAAAAGAAGCTAATAACTGGCTGTTCTGTGCCCCAGTCCCCGCCCCAACACCTCCCTGTGGGTGCCTTTCAAAGAGAGAAAAAAGAATCATAAAAAGCCCCTCCTTTGCTCCTGGCCTCAGTCATCTCAGGGTTCCCACCCAGCATTAAGCCTTGGAAACAAAAGCTGATCCCCTGGGCTGCTGGTGGCTGGGCAGGGGGTGGGGGCAGTAATTCATTATCTAGCAAGCCATCATAAATTCCTTTTCAAAGGGGAGCCCTGCCCAGCATCATTTACCTGCCCAGCAGGCTGTCTTTCCACTGGGTGGGAGACAGCACCTAATGGCAGCCCATGGGGGAGGGTGTCTTTATTTCCCTGCAGGGCCCCAGGGCCCAGAGACCCACGGATTACTTTCAAGGAGGAAGAATCAAGGCCCAGGCGAGGTGTGTGTGAGACCCAGGGTCTGCACACAGACTGCAGGTGCCTGCACCTTCTCTGCTCTGTGGGGTGGCCTGCCTGCTCCTGGGTCCTACTTCCCTGCCTGGCCACCTCTCTGGGCTGTTTACAGTGATCCACAGTAAAATTCAGCCACCACAGATGAGCTCTTTGAGGTGAGATTATGTCATCTGTCCTCATTAGCCTCATCTAGCATAGAAGATAAACCATTCAAATCACTATTCTAAGGGGTGAAAAGTAGTTATTAGTGAAGTGCTGTTGGTGATAACAGGAAGGAGGGACTGAGGCTGAGAGGACAGGGAGGGCTTCCTGGAGGAGGTGGAAGGTAAAGGTGGCTAGAGTCAAATGAGAAATAATAACAGAAAAGCCACCATTTGCTGCATGCCAGCTCAGAGCTAGGGGCTTTGTCTCTAATCATTAAACCAACGCAGGAAGGAATTCTTATTATTCCACTTTACAGGGGAAGGAATGTGGCTCAGAGAGGTTAAGCTACTTGCCCAAAGTCACTAAGCCCATAGGAAGGAAAGCTAGCATTTGAACCCAGGTCTGTGTGCCCATCCAGCACCCCGCTCTGTCCCCGGAGTCCTGGACAGCCAGGCAGAGTGAACGCTAAGGGGCAGACTGCAGGCTCTGGAGCCCACAGTGGGGAGAGGGTGTTTCTATTGGAGCCATGGAGGCAGGCCTCCTGGAGGAGGTGTCTTCCAAACATGGAAGCTTTCAGCAGGCAGAGGAGGGAGGAAAGGTATTCCTGGTGGAGGAGAGTGTGCAGGCACAGGCACAGAGAGGGAGTGCAGGGTGGTGTTAGCAAACAGCCTCATTTATAGGCATCCAAAGGGCATTGTTGGAAAATAAAGTCCCACACATATCCAGGATATTCAGGCCAATCCTCTCCAGAAGGCCTTGAAATGGCAGTGAAGATGACTGGCAGTGGGGGGCCATCAAGGTTTCCTTGGATAAGTGAGTGTCTCCAAGGTTGAAGCGTGGTGAGGCTGTCATCTGAGAGCCATCGGGGAGACAGGCTGCTGCAAGGCCAGGCGAGAGCAGGTGCAACAGGACCCGAGACGGGGGGGGTGGGGGGACAGTGAGGAGGCTCAACTCTGAGCCACCCGGCAATCAGAGCTCCTTCCTGTGCTCCCTGGGAGAATGAGGGTGCCACAGAGAGAAACAGATCCCTGGGGTAGGGTGGGGGCAGTGGCAGTTTGGAAGGAGCATGATTGGCTTGTTCCAGCTGTCACCATGGGGAGAAGAGCTCAGAGCTGAGAGGACTCTTCAGGGGCTGGGGAGGGTGGAATTTGAGGGTCTTGGGTAGAGAACTGGAAACAGGAGCTGGGCTGGGGAGGGACAGGAGGTGCAGAGCGGAGCGAGGGGGAAGGAAGAAGCGCTGAGGATACGTCTGAACTGCCCTTTCCAGTGATCATTCATTCACTTGAGACTTGGACACGCCAGCCCCGTGCCGGATGCTGGGTGCACAGGCGGCAGGACAAAGCACGTGAGCTGATGGAAGGGGGCCCAGAGGCGGACTGCCTGGGCTCAGCTCCCACCACTGCCCGCCCGGGCCTGGGTGCCACTGGGGTGGAGCCACGTGGCCTGTCTGAGCCTCGATTCCCTCTGCTGACGGAGTGACTGTAATGACACCTGCCTCATGAGGTGGGGCTCGATGGAGATGACCGTGACACGAGTCAAGTGCTCGAACAGGTGGCCAGCAGCCATGAAACACTCAGGGCACGGATGGCCTAGGTCCTTCACTGTCCTCCTCCCTTACCCTCTGGGTGATGTCCGGCCTCTTCACTGGTCCTTGAGCCCCAAGCTGTTCCACAGGGTAAGAAAGACAGTGATGTCTGGGTGTAGATCCTTGGATATGCTTGTTCTAAAGCCCAGTTCTGGGTTTCCCTGGGGCTTGTGAGGCCTGGGGGAGGGACCCTGGAGGACAGGAACCAAGAAATGTAACAGCACTCATCAGCTCTAGTGCACCGTGAAGTCCCGACATCTTTTTGGGGGGCTGGAGGGGAGGTACATCATTTGAGTCCGGAACTCTGAGCACGTACCCTCTATCCATCGGCTCCTGAGGCAGGGGACAGCCTCTCAACAGGGCTGACACGGAGGGACAGAGGGGACCCCCGAGGACCTCTTCTGCTTTTCTGCCCCCTGTGCTCTAAGCCAGAGTTGAAAACCAGCATCCTGTAGACCACACCTCCATCAGCCTAACTCAGCAACAGCACAGCGGCGTTTTTAAAAACTGAATTAGGCTGGCAATATTTAACGATTGGGAAATATCCCTTTAGACATCTGAGTGTCCAACTTCTTAAAAATTTCAGAAGATCTGAAAATGCTGGAGCTGAAAGGCAACTTCTCCCTTTAGACGGGGCATGTGGTTTTTTTTTTTTTTTTTTTTTTTGAGACAGAGTCTCACTCTGTTGCCTGGGCTAGAGTGCCATGGCATCAGCCTAGCTCACAGCAACCTCAAACAACTGGGCTCAAGTGATCCTCCTGCCTCAGCCTCCTGAGTAGCTGGGACTACAGGCATGAGCCACCATGCCTGGCTAATTTTTCTGTATATTTTTTAGTTGGCCAATTAATTTCTTTCTGTTTATAGTAGAGATGGGGGTCTCACTCTTGTTCAGGCTGGTTTCGAACTCCTGACCTTGAGTGATCAGCCCGCCTCGGCCTCCTAGAGTGCTAGGATTACAGACGTGAGCCACCGCGCTTGGCCAGACGGGGCATGTGTTGAAGTGACCTATGGTCCCCACCACTCCTTGGTGTCTCCCTGGCAATAAAGCCATAGTTCAGATGCCCATTGTCATTGAGCCTGGGCTGCAGGTTTGTTTGTTTTTCACTCAACCCACTCACTCATTTGTGTTAGCTGCCTGGCCCTGTGGGAATTTGAATGATCCCGGGTCTAAGACCCTTTGCTTCCGTTTCGTAAAGTACAAATGATCTTCCCTCCTAGCACCGAAGATCACAAACACGAATGCGGCCAGACTACGGCTGGTACCTAACCGATGCTCAGTAAGTATTTTCCCCTTCCCTTTTCTGTTGGCTAAACTGGCCCAGCCAGCATTCTCTAGTCAGCAGATAAATACTGAGCAACACGTTTGTGCCAAGTACCACTCAAGACCCTGGCATGTGATGGTGCAGACTGACACGGTCCCTGCCCCATGGCACTTCCAAACTATAATCCAGCAAATAAATCTGCAATTCCAGGTTGAAACATGTGCAGGAAGGCAATACACAGAGTAGAATGAAAGGGACTGTCTCTCCAAGGAGGTGCGTCTGCACTGGACATGGAAGAATGAGAGGGCCCCAGCAGGTGGAGAGGGCTGGGCAAGTGCTCCCGGCAGAGGGAACAGCCTGCGTGTGGCCCTGAGTAAAAAAATAAAAATGGGGGGGCGGTTTGCTGTTCTAGAAACTGAAGTGAGGCTGGTGTGGCCAGTGTGGGGTGAGCAAGGGGAAGGCGGTGATGTGAGCTAGTGAGGAGCACAGGGACTGGGTCCTCCAGTGCCTTTCAGACCACGGAGGGTGGGGATTTCTATCTCAGCACAGCGGAAGCCACAGAATGCAGGCAGAGTCACAGGTGATTCAGATTGCACGTTTCAAAATACCTGGGCTATGAAACAACAATAACACACCACTGCACACCTATTAAAATGGCTAAAATCCAAAAAACTGATAATAGCAAATGCTGACAAGGATGCAGAGCAACAGGGACTCTCGTTCGTGGCTGGTGGAAATGCAAAACGGTACAGCCATTTGGGAATACATTTGGCAGCTTCTTACAAAACTAAACGTACCCTTGCCACACAACCCAAACATTGCACTCCTTAGTATTTAACAAAATGAGTTGAAAACCCGTGTCCACGCGAAAACCTGCACACAAATGTTTGTAGCAGTTATATTCACGATCGCCAAAACAGTGGAAGCAACGAAGACACCCTTCAAAAGGTGAAAGGACAACCAAACTGTAGTGCATTCATTCCGTAGAACATTATTCAGTGACAAAAAGAAATGAGCTATCATACCCAAGAAGACATGGGGGAATCCTACGTGCACATTGCTTAGTGAAAGAAGCCTGTCTGAAAAGGCAACATCCTGTATGGTATCAATTACACGACATTCTGCCCTTTTTTGTTTGTTTGTTTCACTTTTAGGAAAAAAGAGAACTCAAAGATACGCATATCCTAGATGTGACATTCTGGAAAAGGCAAAACTATGGAGACAGTGAAAAGACCAGTGGTCACCAGCCGTTCAGGAGGAGGAAGGCAGGAACCATTAGATGAAGCACAGGGGACTCGCAGGGCAGTGAAACTGTTCTGTGAGATACAGCAGTGTAGACACAAGCCATCACACATCTGCCGAAACCCACGGAAGATACAGTACAAAGAGGGAACCCCAGTGGAAACTGTGCACTTTAGCTAATAACAATGTACAATGTTGGTTCAGTGGTAACAAATGTATCACAATAATACAAGATGTAAATAACAGGGGAAACTGTGTAGAAATTATACTTTCCGAATCAGTTTGTTTTTGGTAAAGGTAAAGCTACTCTAAAAATAGTTAAGTTGATAAATTTCAAAGTAAACATATTAGACATTAAAAAACAACCCTGGGTTGAAGTGACAGGGTTGGTGGGAGGGGCAAGAGGGGAGGTGGGGACACCGCGTCCTAGCAGGAGACAGCGGTGGCTTCCATGAGGGTGGTGGTGGTTGAAGAGCTGGTTGAGAGGTAGAATGGCAGGTCCTGGGGACGATTGGACATCGGGACAGTAAAGGAGGGGGAGGGTCAGGGAGGATTCCCGGGTGGTGGCCTTGGGCAAGGGTGGACTGCGATGCCCCACTCAGTGCAGAGGGGGAAGGGGCTGGGGTTGGGGAAGGCGCTCAGTCAGCAGGTGCCCGTGGCACACCCAGGCACTGGGGCGGGTGTAGGAAAGAGGCCACAGATTCAGGGATCTTCGTCATACAGGGACAGCTGAAGCTACGCACGTGAGCTCACGTTCAGCAATTCAATTCAGCTGCCTTTGTGTGGCCCCCGCCACAGAGCTCAGAGCAACACCAGCGCTGCAAAGGCCTTCTCGTCCCTCTACAGACCAGGAAACTGAGTCCCAGGGAGATCAGGAGAATTGCCAGAGACCCTCCAGCCAGCCCGTGGCAGAGTGGGACTCCCAACTCCTTCTCTCGTGCACCTGTCTCCAAGTCCCCCAGCCACACCTTCTCGCAGGCACACACGCGAGTTTCCTAGATGCAAAGCTCTCTGTTGTAGTCCTGTGAAATGTGGGGACAGGTCTCGTGACAGGTACTTGAAATCACAGGTGGTTCAGGCACACCACGTTTTGAAAGGTGGATAATTTTAGCCCGAGTCCAGGCTAAGGATGTGAGGAAGATAAACCTTCGCCTTTGTTCCAGCATAGTCCCTGGGAACCCCAGGATGGGGCGTTTCACCCTCCCCATAAGGAAAGCTCCTACCTGGACACCTTCCTGGCCCCCAGGCTATGCAACCTCCCAAATTCTAGGCTTTTCCCCTTCTCTCTGCAGAATCGGAGAACGCCCTCCAGGGCCGGGCACACCTGGCCTGCGGGAGCATGCCATGTGGGGGCCCAGGCCTCAGGGGGGCCTGAGGGTAAAGGGAGCTGTGACTCAGGAGAAAGGAGCAGAAACCGGAATAGGCTGGACTTGGTGGGGGTGGTGAGCTCAGTGGGTCCAGAGTAGGGTGTGAACAGAGCCAAGGGGCCAACAGGCCGTCGCTCCAGGGGCCTGCACACCAGCCGGGCGGCAGGCAGGCTGCGCAGACAGGGCTCCTTGCGTCCTTCCCACTGACAGTCTTATTACACGATCCCAAGGCACAAGGCCTAGGTTTGCCCCAGTTCCTTCCCCCTTACTCTTCCTTGAGGGCCCCGTCACCTGACATCCGGGGATTCGGGGCAGGCAGACCTGCAGGGACGTGGGACATTTATCATCTAATGCAGCTCCCCCCACCCACATCTGTCCATGCCACAGGAGACAGAGGCTCAGGAGGTCACCCTGACTTCCAGGGTCACATGGTTTTCTTCTCAGAACAGACACCACAGACCAGACCTTAGATGCCAGCACTGCTCTCTTCCCTCCCTGGCGCAGCACCGCCCTGCCCCAACGAGGGTTCATCATCGGAAGCCACGCAAGACACGAGCCCTCCAAGGGCAAGGCCCTGTCTGAGCTCTCAGGCCATTTGGCGAAGGTGCCTGGGGCCTGTTGGTCTTGGTCTGTCTCCTGGCTTCCCACGCTGGGATTGCTGTCATGTGGCAGGTAACGCCAGGGACCAGGAAGAGCAACCCCAGGGTCTCGAGGTCCCGGAGTGAGGCCCAGAGGACAGATGATGACAGCTGGCTGGGAAACCATCAGGCCTCTGAAAGGGTAAATGGGAGCAGTGACCTTGGCGGGGGGTGAGCAGGGGACAGAGACCACAGTGGCAGAGTTGGCTGGTCCCACCCAGAGGGGCCGGTCACCCAGGCAGGCCCCTTGTGAACTGAAAGGCTCTTGGGCTGGCCACCAGAGGAAGCACCCAAGAGTCCAAACGCCCCAACCACGTAAGCTCCAGGAAGCCGGGCACAAGAGCCAACAAGGCAGAAAGGGGAAAAAAGGCACGAGGGAGAAATGACACCACACAGAAGGACAGTAAAATCATGCCCCTCCCTCAGACGCGCAGAGCGACCCCCGGGACTATGGCTGGCTCGCACGCTGCTCAGAATCCAAACACCTGCGTGTGTCTATCTATACTCGGGCCACACAGACACTGGGAGGCACGGCCCACGGCATGACGAGCTCTGGCTTTAGAGTCTGACATTTCTAGTTTCAAATCCCACCTCTACCACCTATTAGCTGTGTGACTCTGGGCAAGTGACTTAACCACGCTGTGCACCAGTTCCCTCCTGTCTAAACCAGGTGAGAGGAGAAGAGGCGTGCAACGCCTGCAGTTCACGCACAGGCTGGTGCAGACTTTTCCGTTAGCCTTGCCTGTCCGAGGAGAGCCCTTCTTACTTCCGTGTCCCGCTGACTTTGTGCCGTCACAGAGTTTCACACCCCCTCTCTCCCACTGTCCGTCCTCCAGCCTCGGAAGGCAGATGTCGTCCTTGGCCCACTGTACAGTGGGACACAGGCTGTGAGGAGAAGGTCCTGGCCCGAGGCCCGCAGGCAGGAAGGCGCAGAGTGGGGACACATGGCCTGGGTGTCAAGGCCTTGCCTTGCGCGTGCTGCTGGGCACGTAGACAGAGTGAGCACCCAGCCTAGAGATGCTAATGGAGAAACCGGCCCGCCGGGGTCCTGCTGTGCGAACTGGGGAAGTCTGAGAATCCTGGAAGTGGCCTGGTCTAAGCACACAGGCCCCAGGGGACATGGAAACCCAGACAGCCCTGAAACCTTCAACCAGACGTCCCCACGGCCCCGGACACCTGTTTTCAGCTCAGGTCCCTCAGGGGCCCTCACACAGGAGGGGGTCCCACTTGGACACGTCAAGTCGGCCAAGACCAGCGCTGTCCTAGGAGGGGCGCAGCCTCTGCTGGTGCCTGAGAACCCGGCAGTGCCGTGGGGCACGCGGTACAGAAAGTGGCAGGACCTGGGGGAAACTTGAGGTGCTGGAGTCACACCACCGACCTGGGCTCCCACCCAGCCGCCCACTGCCTAGTGATGGGAACTGGGCCTCAGTCCCTTCATCCACAAAATGGGGATAAAGTTCCCCGTAGGCTGTCTTGGGGTGATCTGTAAAAGCCCATAACGGTTTCTGGACACGGCGCAGTGTAGAGATCACAAGGGAGCCGCCTACCCACCCCAGAGACACAGGAGCCGGTAAGAGCACCCTCCCCGCCATACTGGGCCCCAATCTCTGCCCACCCCCCAAAAGGAAGTCAATGGCGCCACCCTCAGCACAGTCCCTAAGCCATGAGCAGCTCCTGCCGTTGGTCTGACCACACTGAACTACGACGATCCGTTTGGAGTGTTTCCGGGAGTACACGGAGGACAAGGATGGGCTGACATTGGCTTTCACATTCCCACCATGCTGGTGCCAACATACGTCTGTGGCGTGAATGAATGAATGAATGAATGATAGCCGTATCCCTGTGGAAGCATCAGATAGACCGTCTGCCCTTGCTGGGGCTTCTGAAATGGAATGATTATCTCAACAATAACAGCCACAGTAAAAAAAAAAAGGCACTGGCCCTGAGAGGCAGGAAGCCCGGCCTGTGTTTACACTGACGCCTCCTCTCCTCTGCCTCTGGAATCCCAGGCCAGACTCTGGGGCCCTGGGCTTTATCTCCTGGCTCTCCCCTTCCTCCCATTGTCCTGCTGGCTTCCCACAGCCCCAGGCCAAGGCCTCGGCTTTGTTTGGAGGTCACAGGGCCACCCTGACTGCCCCAGAGGTAGAATCTGGTGCAGAACTGCCTGATGCCCCTTCCAGGGAAATGCTCCCTTCTCACCTTTCCCAGTGACCCTCCCCACCAGCCTGGCTTCCTCAGGTCCCTGCCCCCATGCCCAGCGTGCTGGTGGTGAGAGGCCAGCTGATTAGCTAAGAAGGGGGGTGGTCACAAATCACCACGGCAAATAAGTAACCAGGTCCAGCAAGTTAAAATGCTAAGTAATGACAGCTAGGAGGGCCGTGGGCCAGGGCAGGCTGCCGCTCCATCCTCCCTAGCAGAGGGGCACAACAGGGAGGGAAGAATTCAAAAGCACCAGAGACCCAGAGGTTTCTGAGGACCCAGCTACAGAAACATATGGTCACTCGAAGGCCTCAACTGTAAACCCCCAGCAGTGACGGTGACGGTGAGGCGATGGTGAGGTGACGGGGAGGCAGGCTTGAGGGAAGACGTTGAGGGAAGCCCCGGGACGCAGGGGCAGGGTGGGGAGGTCGGCATCCCGCCTGGGGTTTGACTGACCCACGGCAGCTGGCTGAGGCGCAGAGTTCTGGGGCGTGTTTTTGGAGACAAACAAGAAATAAGCCCACAGATCCCACAGATCCTGGTCTCCCGGTAACAGTGGGACCCGACAGAGTGGCTGACCTCTTCCTCCTCCCGTCCCTCCTCCACGCCCCCAGCGACTCGACTCAAATGAGCTTCTCTAATTGTTTCAGAAAGCGATGGAAAATGCCGAAGACAAAAATATCTACGGCAATATCACTTCTGTTCATTTTGGCCTTAAACCTAAGCCGAGACCTTTCATTCCCGACCTCACAATGAACGGGGGATGACGCGGACACCAACAGCAGCAGCTCACATTGACCGAGGGCTCACAACACGCCAGGGGCGTCTTGCTCATCCGCGCCGCGCCTCGTGGAGGATTTCACAAATACTCAGAGGGTTTGAGAAACCTGCCCAACGTCACACCACTGGTGAGTGAAGGACTCAGCTCCACCTGCTTGGAACACCCTTGGCCCCTTAGCTTGGTTCAGTGGCACCTAAATTACACAACTGGGGAAACTGACGCCCAGATCAACGAGTTATCTCTTCTGTCCTCAGGAGCAGGGTTCTGGTCTTCACTTTGGTTCTGACAGTTTCCCAGAGTTATGCTGTATCTCCTCAGGCTGCTGGGAAGCACCGCTGACAGGGGCTGTGACTCCAGAAGACTGGCTGTCCCCACAGGCTGCGACTCTCCCTCCAGAGGGAGGGGCTGTGGCTGGGACAGCCCCTGCCCGCCAGGGACTACATTTCCCAGCCTCCTCTGCTCTGCTGTGGGCACGTGGCCCGGTTCTCACCAATGGGAGTGTTGGCGACGTGTGTGGCTCCAGGAAAAAGAAGAGCCCACTGCACCCTTTCTTCCTCCTTCTGGGGTGACCTTGGAAGCCATGTGTTGAGATGGAGGGAACTTGGGGCCCTAAATACTGTGTGGGAAGTCGCCCATCAAACGATCTCACTAAACTGTTGCTGAGTGACACATAAGTTTGTACTGTGCTAAGCCACTGACATTCAGGGTTTACCTCCTACAGCACCCGGCCCTGCCTTAACCCACGTACCAGCCTTGGATTTTCAATGATTACCAATCAGCTCATCCACAACCGCTCAGACAGACGTCCACCCAAATCAGGAAGTACTTACTGAGCACCTCCTA
>CAUYRT010049664.1:0-11379 GCA_963574885.1 Lepilemur ruficaudatus
GCAAATTGGTGCAACCTTTGTGGAAAAGAATTTGGAGATTCCTCAAAGAGCTAAAAATAGAATTAACATTTGATCCAGCAATAGCATTATTAGGCATTTACTCAAAAGAATATAAGACATTCTATTATAAAGACATCTGCACCCGAATGTTTATGGCAGCACAATTCACTATTGCTAGGTCGTGGAAACAACCCAAGTGCCCGTCAATTCATGAGTGGATTATTAAAATTTGGTATATGTTTACAATGGAATGCTACGCAATTTTAAGAAACGACAGTGAACTAACACCGCTTATATTATCCTGGATTAAGCTTAAGCCCACTATTCAAAGTGAGGTGACACAAGACCCGAAGAATGGGCCCCACTTGTACTCACCATCAAATTGGTATTGACTGATTGACGCTATGGTGCTTAAATGGTGGTGGCGTTCACTGGGGATTTGGGGGGTTGGGGGTGGACCCACATCTGGGGGATGTGGTGAGCACTGTGAAGGGGAGGGACATGCTTGAAGTGTATTTGGGGATGGGTATTAGGGGTCTCAATGGTGGGGTGGGAAATCCTCTAAAACTGATTTGTGTGAATAGCTGTACAACTTGGTAAATTTACTAATAACCATTTAATTGTACACTTAAAATGGAGTAAAGACATGATATGTAAATTACACTTCAATAAAGACAAAAAAAAAATCAAATTTTGTGTCCAGACTGAAACTTTCCCTTGAACCCTAGACCAGTATATCCAAAACTGTTTACTCTTGATTCTCCCTGGGTGTCTAATAAGCATCTCAAACAATGTATGACCACAGTGGAACTCCTGACATTCCTCCCCAAACTTGTTCCTTTTGCAGTCTTCCCCATTACAATAAGTGAGAATTGCATCCTTCTGGTTACTTTCCGAATCTGCTGGCACTGTCTTCAATTTACATCTGGATAAATTCACACAATGGAGAATCATGAAGCTGTAGAAAGGAATATGATCTCTATGAACCACTATGAAGTTAATTCCATGAAAAAAGATTAAGTGCAAATTAGAGTGTACAGTATTCTACCTTTTGTTTAAGAGAGGGAGGGAATGTGAAAAAATTATACATAAATTTTCCAAAAATAGAAAAATAAATTAAATTCTAATGAAAAATGATTACTATTAGGAGGAAGGAAGAAGCAACTTGGAATAGGCTTAGAAACTAAATGTCTCTGAATGTACTTTGTTTTATAGCTTTTGTCTTAGAAACCACACAAATAGCTTATCTAATATATTTATAAAACGAAACTAAATCAAGATGGGAAAATATCGATCCATAAAAATTAAAAATAAAATATCAAGTATATCAAGTTGATGGCTTAATAGAGAAAAATTAATTCAATAACGCAGTAATTTGACAAACTTCAAAACGTAGTAATTTGACTAACCTTCCTAGTGGGATATATTCTAAGGGAAAAATAGAGTGGCAAAGAAATCTTAAATTGAATACAGGGGTGGTATTGTTAATAACAATATTGATATTGTTAGTATGGAACTATTATACACATGTATATAATGGGATATAGCAAGTAAGTAATTTGATAATGATGTCTAAAACTATTATATATATAAATAGAATAGGTTAAAGCATGTTAAATTAAGCTGGAGCTGCCTCCTTATATATTTTAAGTTCGGCCTAAAGGTTTCTCCATACACAGTGAGCCATAACCTAACTGGATGTATAAAAAGACTGTAACCTACTCTTGCATCAGTCACAGAATTTCAGCCAATTACAGCTGGCCGACTGTTCAAACCATGTTCAAATAAGACAAACACTGAGCTGCAACCAGCCTAGCTGTTTCTGTACCTCACTCCCATCTTCTGTGCACCACTTTTCTTTTCCCATCCATAAATGTCATCTGACCGTGTGGCAGCTCCAGAGTCGCTCTGAACCTATTCTGGCAGGGGTGGCAGGTGGGGGTAAGGGGATCAATCTGTGAATCATTCTTTGCTCAATTAAATTCCTTGTCTAAAGTTTTTCTGTTAACAAGAGATTAATTATGTTAACAAGTAAGAGTAAAGAAATACAAATATAAAACCAAAGACATTAGGAAAGGAAAACTGCAATATTTTATTTGAATTGGAAATATGAGTACTAACTCATGGGAGTATTTCTCTTTTCCATAAAAAAATCACATTTCTAACTCTGTCTGGGGAAATGACCAACTCAAAAGCAATGAGGCTCCCTAGCGCCCGATTGTGATCTCTAGATACTATTTGCTACTGAAAGGAAACAGGTGATTTTGTGTGTGGAGCAGGAATGAGCCTAGAAAACCTAGTCATACTAGGAAACAAGGAAGCTATTAAAGTCCACTGGGGTCATGTCAAAAGGTCACAGGAACCAATTCAAAGGAACTTCCAATAGCCAAAGATGGGACATTATCAACAAGAATAATGATTACAAGATTACAATAGAGTGAGACATATAAAATACATTAAAATCTATAAGTTCATACTTTTAAAAAAATTCTCATTGATTCTCTTTAAAAGATATAAAAGAACCAAATAATTTTTCTGAAAACTAGAAATGTAAGAGAGTTATGTCTCATGAGACACTCCTGGGCCAATGGTGTACAAGAGTCAGTGACATTCCCTTCTTCCCTTCAAGCAGACACTTCTTCTGTGCGCTCTCTATGGCCTCCCAGAAGGCCCCTAACAGGATTAACCGCCAGTTCTCCACAGTGGGATAATGAACTCAGTAAGGAGCTCTTAGATGATTTTTCCCTCCATTCCTGCTTCATTCTTCCCTGAAGAATCATTTTCCAAAATAATGACCATTAAGCAAGCCCATCTCGCTCTCAACATTTTTGAAGAATCAAAGCTAAACAGTCGATAACAGAAGTGGTTCTACATAATGGAATACTATTCAGCCTTTAAAAAGGGGAAATTCTGTCATTTGCAACAATATGGATGAACTTAGAGAACATTACATTAAGTGAAATAAGCCAGGCACAGAAAGACAAATACCACATGATCTCAAAAAGTCAAACTCATAGAAGTAATCTTACTCATAGAGTAAAATTGGGTGTGGGTGTTAGGAAGGATGTTGGTCAAAGGATACAAAATTTCAATTAGACAGGAGGAATACATTCAAGAGATCTATTGTACAACATGGTAAATATAGTTCATAACATTGTACGGTATACATGAAAATCACTGACAGAGCAGATTTTATGTGTTCTCACCACAAAAAAATAAGTGTGTCAGGTAATACATATGACAATTGTCTCGATTTAGCTGTTCCGCAATGCATTCATATTTTCAAACATCATGTTGTATATCATAAATATATACAATTTATGTTTTTCCATTAAAAATAAAGAAAGAAGTATTAATAGCTCTAGAAAGCAGCCCTTCAGAAAGAGACTTTGAGACTGGGGCACTTAATGGTCAGAATGGGTAAGGACACCATTACTGGTGATAAGTAGAAAAGAGACAATAATAAAAACTATGGATTTGACTCTCTTTAGCTCATAGCTTTAGAAATCTTGAAGAAAAAAGAAAATGGAAAAATAAATACATAAAACAACAGATGGACTCAGGTTAAGCTCACAACTCAAAACACTCTGTGAAAGTGAGAAAGTTTCCGTGGTGGTGTTTAAAGAGGTCCTTATCCTTTGTAACTACGGGGTAGACTGCTGAAAACCAAGCCCAGAATTTAACTGCCAGACTAGCAGCACTCAAAGAATACTGAGTGACAGCCTAAACAGGTCTCCTATGTCAAGGACAAGGACCTGAATGGTAATAGAATCAGAGACTACGATGAGGATATTTGGGTGTGTGAGCCTGAAACCTCGAACCATCAGATACCTCTTAATCCTCCAGGCTGGCTAAAGGAGCTCCCTCCCACTTATTAAAGGAGAGCAGCCTCCACTCAGTAGGAGACTCTGAACAAGTCACAGTGCAACCCAAGTGGAAATTCCTCTTCTGGAAGCATATTGTGTACATATCCAATCAATTTAAAGAGCTGGCTAACATGTATCAGAAGGAATTGGGGCATGCAAGGGAGTGGAGCCTAAGGAGATCAGACTGAGTGGGTAGAATGTAAGGCAGGGTGAGGGAGCAGTCATCAACATGGGAGCACTCTTGCATCACCTGGAACTTCATGTCCTGATAAGAACACCTGAAGTCAGTCCTGAAATGCTGTTGGGACGACTCCTTGAGGCTTGGATACAGTGCTGGTCTACCATGGGATAGAGATGCTGGAACTCCCTCATTGGAGAGTGGAGAAAGGTGTCATTGGGTTCAGGAAAGTATAAATGTTAGAATCACTGGTTATGTGAATCAGGGAAACTGCCACCTGACTAAGTGCCCCAGGAAGGCCCAAGGGCACTCCTGTCATGGGAAATAAGAAATTACAGTGGCGATGGGGCACCAGCATCTTTGGGAAGTTCAGCCATAACTGTTCTTCTGTACATCTATATGTCACAGTTGAGGGCAGGAAATTCTGCCATGGGATTGGTCTCTCTATTACCAATGGGGGAGATAGGATTCCAGAATAGCCCAGACCAGATGGTGGCATCTAATCTTAAGAGTCGAGATGAACATAATCGCTATAATACAGACCAAGGATGGAGTGACAGTGAGGGTCTCTTGACCTACCAGGACCTGTGTCAACGACTAACAGACTGTGGTATTACTAAGGGCAGTATAGATGGGCAACAAATTAGAGTATTACTTGGTTTACATAACCACACAAAAATTGAAAGTTAGTGAGCAAAAGGCTGTTGTCAGGCACCACAATGAGGAATTGAAATCCTATTTTCTGAATCTAGGCCAGTTCTCAGAAGCAAAGCCTACTGATTGGAGAGAAAGTCTAATCCCTGCGATGAGGCATGCAATGCCATTGCAAATGTGTACAATATGTCCCTATGCCTTCCCCAAAGGGACCTGCAGCCTTTTTCCAGATATACTCAGTAAAGAGGAATACTCAGACATTTGAGGGCTATTGGACAATTGTACTGATACTGATGCCAGGAGCCTGAAATGCCATAGTCCCCAAGTTAGAGTGGAAGCTCATGAAAGCCAGGAGTTACATGGAGTCCTACCCAAGTCCATCTCACACTGGGTACCTGGGCTACATTAACCTACTAGTGATTGTTAGGTCCCTGGGTGCATACTTGGGATAGTTCTACTTAGTAATCCAGATTTGTTTCTTAACCTGCTGAGTAAGAGTTACCATATTAGAAATGGCCAAGTGGAAGCTTCTAAAATCACCTGCCTTCCCTTCCAGCCATTATAGTTTATCAGAAGGAATACCACATCCTGGAGAGAATTACAGCAATTAGTGCCAAAAAATGAAAGGCAGGAATAGAGGTCTCTATCATATTCCAGTTTAATTTACCTTTATAGCCCTGGAAACAAAGAAAAGAAAAAAAATTAACTCTTGCTGGACTGCTACTATAAACTTGTAAAAACTTAACCAAGTGGTAGTCCCAATCACAGCTGCTATAACAGATGTTTTACCTTTACTGAAACAGCCAACACAGCCTCTACCACTTGGTATACACTTTATTAAGCTGGCAAGTGCATTCTTTTAAATCCCCAGCAATACAGAGGAACAAAAGTTTGTTGTTTTTTAATGTGAGATGGACATTATGCTCATTCACTGTTTTGCCCAAGGCTGTGTTAACTAACCTGGTCTTTGGCATATTTCAACATGGGGTTTTGCTATCAACTGCCCCAGGATCAAAGAAGTCAAAAGAAAAGATCAACCAGGAGCTTAAGGAGTCATAGGCTTCTGCTCCATGCCAAGGTAAATCAGTAGATCAGCGAAAGCAACTGATGCCCTGCACTGACCTTTACAGCATTAAAAGTGTCTGTTTCTTCATTTCCATCCTTCAAATCTTGCACGAATTTTTTTTTGGGACCACATAGGAAGGGAATTCTCAAAAATGTTCTAGCTTAGTTATGTTTGAAAAAACAAAACTGCCACATCAACTTTCTTGAGTGCACTGAATTATCCTAAACAATAGTTTTCAAATTTTATTGTGTAAAAGATTCACCAGACATTCTGATTGTCACTGTGATATAAATCTCCTCCAAATAAGTGGCATAAAACAACAGTGATTTTATTATACTTAGGGCTTCAATGTCTCAAGACTTCAGACAGAGCACAATGAGGATAGCATGTTTTTGCTTCACAATGTCTGGGGACTCCACTGGAAAGATTTAAACAGTTGAGGATGCCCGAGATGTCTTGGGGATAGAGTCTTGTTCACTAGCATGTCTAGAACCTGGGATAGGATGACTCAAAGGCTGAGCTCAACTGGGATTATCAACCAAGATTTTTCATGTGGCCTCTCCATGTGGCGTGCGCTTCCTCACAGCATGGCAGCCTCAAGTAGTCACCTTCTTGCATGGTGGCTCAGGTCTCCAAGGGCAAGTATTCCAGAAAACAAGACAGTAGCCACATGGTCTCTCTGACTTAACTCAGAAGTCATGCTGTGTCTGTCATTCCCACCACATTCTACTTGTTATAAGTAAGTGACTAAAGCTAGCCTAAATTCAAGGGGAAGGGGAAGTAGACTTCACCTGTCAAAGGGAAGAACATCAAAGAATTTGAGGCCATGTTTAAAACTATTACACTGAAGAAGCTTTCAAATGCAGATTCCAATTTTTGAATTAAATACAGTGGTGTAGCCAGCCAGCACAATGGCATGCACCTGTAGTCCCAGCTACTTGGGAGGCTGAGGCAGGAAGATCACTGGAGCCCAGGAGTTCAAGGCTGTAGTGCACCATGCCTGCACTTGTGAGTATGAATAGCACTGAACCCCAGCCTGGGCAACACAGTGAGACTCCATCTCTTAAAAAAAAAAAAAAAAAAAAAAAGGTGATGTAAAAACAGAATTTATTCATTGTCTCTTAGAAAATTACCCAAAAATAGCAAAGAGAAGGAAAAACAGAAACACAAACATAATACGCAATAAAATTAGAAGAACTCCTTAGATGACACATATTTTCCTACTCTGCATTCTCTTCCTTCTCTTCCTACTCCTCCTCATCATCACCATCAGCCCATGGGATAGCGTGGGAAGAGACAGTATACATTTGAATATATTTTATCTGGTTGGAGAGGAGGGGAGGAAGGCCAAATGAACTCCCACATAAATCTTAGAATTGTTTTTTTTTTAATTTCCCTAGTGTGAAACATGTTCTTGCTCTTCCTCACATGGACCTCCCATGAACAGCTAACCCAGTAAAAACTCAATTTATTCAAAATTGAGTATTCAAAATGGACCCAACACAGGAGCTATACAGAAATACAAGGAAAAACAATGGAGGAGAGGAACAGAAAAAGAGGGAATTGGAAAACACTCAACAGAAAAATATTTCTATAGAGCAGATGAAAATTTAGACCAAATATTTTGTCAGGAATTATAAAAATTTGATGAGACAATTATCACTATAGGACAAAAGTAAAAAGCAGAGATTTAAAAAAATTCAAGAGCGCTCAGAAAGAAGCAGAAATAAAAACAGCACAGAAATGCAGGAGGGACGGGAAGAGTAGACACAGCTGAAACTACAGCAGAGGAAACAGAGGGCAGGAACGAGAAAAGCAGGCGAAGTCCAACAAAAGTGGAGATGATCACAGAATAAAACGTGACTGTCATAAATCCCTACAATGTAGAAATGGCATAATCAGCACAAACAGAGTGGAGATGAACAGGGAAGGTAGAGAGTAGTAAGTGATCAGATTTCCTAATCATTTAAAGTTGGAAGTAAAAAAATATAACTTAAAAATAATAAATTAATAACACAAGCATAACATATTTAGTAGTTCAAGGTTAAACACTAGGAAGTGGGTAATATAGCTAAAATCTAGTGGTATAAGAGTACGGTGGCTTGAATTGTAACATGTTGAAATCTTCACCTCCAGTGCCAGTGAATGTGGCCTATTCGGAAATAAGGTCTTTGTAGATGATCAAGTTAAGATGAAGTCATCAGGGTGGGCCCTGGTCCAATACAACTGCCTCTTTATAAAAAAGTGGAAATTTGGATTCTGAGAACAACAGATGCAGAGTGAAGATGGTGTGAGGACACCGGGAGAATGCCACCTGCCAGCCAAGGCACATCTGAGACCACCAAAAGCCAGGACCGAGGCCTGGAACGGGTCCTGCCCTCTCAAACCTCGGAAGAAACCCACCCTGCCAACACCTTGATCTCGAACTTCTAGCTTCCAGAACTGTGAGACAGTAAATTTGTGTACCGAGGTTTTAGTACCTTGTGACAGCAGCCCCTTAGAAACTAAGGAGGGAGGGGGAAGAACCAATATGCTAACTTTATTATTGGTCATTGCAGGGAGTTAACTGGCATTATCTCAAGAAAACAGGTGAATAGGGTGTTATAAATAACACAGTAATAAAGGAAACAACTTGTACAAAAATACAAATACCTTAGTGCTAACAGAGGAAACACAAAAAACAAAGAAGTTGTAAATTGTGAAAACGGAAAACATAATTTAAAATTTTATGACCAAAAATACCAAACATTTGTCTTACAATTCACATGAAATGGCTAAATTTACCAGTCAAAAGAAAAGGTTTCAGATTGAATCACAAAGCAAAACTCTGTTTGGGGCACGACTAAAAGAGATTTTCTATTTTCCAGTGATTTGACGATTTGAAATCAATCTTGAGTCGTCAGGTAGGAACTGAGTCCAGAGGAGTATGATATCCCTCAAGATAACCCTGGCACTATGTTACCTTTGAATACACATCCTCATCTGTCACAGATACATTTGGAAATTTCTCTGGTACAGATCATATGTATACAGATGCATCTCTGCATACGAATAGTGTGATTTCAGATGTAGAGTTCATTAAAGAATATAGACAGAGATAGGATTCTTTGCCCATAGTTCAAATATGTGTGCTCAAAGTTCATAAAAGTTAAAAATAAAAAGATAGCAACAGCATATTAGAAAATTCAACTGAAAAGGAAGCTAGAGCTATGATCTTAAATATCAAAGTTAAGAGCAAAAACTATTAACAAATTTTTAAAAAGCAATTTATAATGATAAAGGATGTAATTCACAGTAAAGATATATCAGCTATGAGTATCTATGCACCAAATCCCATAGAATCAATGGTCATAAAAACAGACCTATACATAAAACAGGAATAAATAGGCAAGATGGGAATCTTTAACCTCTTTCCACATATGAAAGAGAAAGTAGATCATTCATTCCTCCACACCTTTACCTCTAAAACTCTCCAGAGTTGCTTTAGATTACAGTCCAAAGAGAGTACCTGCAGTACATGTGAAACAGTATAGTGTTATTTGGTGGTAGACTTAAATTAGTAAAAAAAAAAGGTGTAAGTTAAAACATATTAGTTAAAACCATATAAATTAGTCAAAAACCTCTAAGGAAACTAAAATTTTTTTTTTTTTTGAGACAGAGTCTCACTCTGTTGCCCAGGCTAGAGTGAGTGCCATGGCGTCAGCTCAGTTTACAGCAACCTCAAACTCCTGGGCTCAGGTGATCCTCCTGCCTCAGCCTCCCAAGAAGCTGGGACTACAGGCATGCGCCACCAAGCCCAGCTAATTTTTTCTATATATTTATTTTTGTTGGCCAATTAATTTCTATTTTTAGTAGAGATGGAGTCTCGCTCTTGCTCAGGCTGGTTTCGAACTCCTGACCTTGAGCAATCCTCCTGCCTCAGCCTCCCAGAGTGCTAGGATTACAGGTGTGAGCCACCACGCCCGGCCAGGAAACTACTAAAATTTTTTTAAAGAAGTTTAATTAATATACTAAGAGAACAGATAAAATGTATTCATATAAAATGCCTAGTTGAAATCAGAGAAGACAGAAAAAGAAGCCTCTGGCAACAAACAGAAAACAGTCACAAACACAGTTGACATTCACCCAAATATATCATTAAACACAGCAATTAAAAGACAGAGACTGTCAGAGTGGCTAAGGAAAACAAGACAACTGTATATTGTCTACAAGAAACCCACCTTAATTATAAAGACAGATGGAGTAAAATAAAAGAATGAAGATGGATAGAGAGACATTAATAGATAATACTAACACTAATCAAAAGAAAACTGGAGGAGCTATATTAATTTCAGACAGACTTTAGAACAAAGAAAATTTTCAGGAATAGAGGGGTACTACATAATGATAAAGGTTTCAATTTTCCAAGAAAACATAACAATATTAAACATGCCAAAGTTCAAGTTGAATAGAGAAACAGACAAATCCACTATTTATAGTTGGAGACTTCAACAACGTTCTGTTAGTAATTGATAAATCAAGCGGGCAGAAAAAGATATCGTTGACCTGAACAGCACTATAAATCACTTTGCCTAATTAGCATTATAGATCATTCCATCCAACAACAGCAGAATACATATTATTCTTAAGCCAACACAGGACATTCATCAAGATAAACCACATGTTGACCGATCAGACACACCTTAGCAAATTTCAAAAAATAGAAATCATACTAAGGAATTTCTCAGACCACAATGGAATTAAGCTAGAAATCATTAACAGAAAGATAGCTGGAAAATCCCCCAAATATCTGGAAATTAAACAACATGCTTCTGAATAACACACAGGTCAAAGAATAAATTTTGAGAAATTTTAAAATATTCTGAACTAAATGAAAATGAAAGTACAGCCTATCAAAATTTGTGAGATGCAGCAAAAACAGTGTATATACTAGAAAAACAGAAAGATCTAAGACCAATGACCTAAGTTTCCACCTTAGGAAACTAGAAAAAGAAAGGCAATTTATCCTTAAAACAAGAACAGCAAAGGAAATAATAAAAATTAGAACAGAAATCACTGAAGTTGAACACAGGGAAATAATAGAATAGGAAAACAACAAAACCAAACCCTGAGTTTTTGGAAAGATCAATAAAATTGATAAGTTTTTAGCCAAGCTAACTAAAAAAAAAAAAGAGAAGACACAAATTACCAATGTCAGGGCCGGGCGCGGTGGCTCCTGCCTGTAATCCTAGCACTCTGGGAGGCAGAGGCGGGCGGATCGCTCAAGGTCAGGAGTTCGAAACCAGCCTGATCAAGAGTGAGACCCCCGTCTCTACTATAAATAGAAAGAAAGAAATTAATTGGCCAACTAAAGATATATATAGAAAAATGAGCCGGGCATGGCGGCACATTCCTGTAGTCCCAGCTACTCGGGAGGCTGAGGCAGAAGGATTGCTTGAGCCCAAGAGTTTGAGGTTGCTGTGAGCTAAGCTGAAGCCACGGCACTCACTCTAGCCCGGGCAACAGAGTGAGACTCTGTCTCAAAATAAATAAATAAATAAATAAATAAATAAATAAATGTGCATTTGTTATGTGGGTGGACATCCATGATCTTTTTGTTATTTGGTGACTGGGAG